>CAUYQG010109179.1:0-65386 GCA_963574415.1 Tarsius wallacei | reverse complement strand
CGCTCGTGGCAGCGGCGCCGTCCCGCTGTGATGATCAGTGGGGGCGGCAGCGGCAGCTTCTTCTACTGCTGGTCTGCTGTGATATCTCTGCGGTGTCAGTGGCCGAGTTCCGTGTGGGGAGCAGGCTCCCAGGGAGAGAGTCCAAGTCTTTCTGTGTCCTCTTCTGCGGAGGTCTCACAGACCACGCTGCCCGGTCGCCATCTTGGCGGAAGTCCACAAAGTCATTCTTAAAAGCTGAACTACTGACAAATGTTTGCTGAGGTATCCTTAGTCTGAATTATGTGTTTACCTCAGGGAATTTTATGAAGCCAGGTACAGGACGTCATAACAATGTCTGCTTGGATCAGAAGGCTTTTGCTCCTAAATTTACAGGACATTTGGCTTGTATTTTTGTTCCTTTATCTCATCAGTTATTTTTAAGGAAAATTTTATTGCCACAATCTTGGAAAGGGATCTATAAGGTTAACAAAGGATGAAAATTAGTGGCAAAAATTCAGTTCTTCTGTTCTTCCATTTCCTACTTAATTTTAGCTCTATCTGTAGCCATAGGAATCAGCTTAGAACAACCAAAAAAAAAAAAAGATTGACTAAGCACACTCATAGCCTAAAAAAATAAAAACAAACTTTGCAGAGGAGGTATAATTAGTTGTAAGCTTAAAAATCATGTATATTTGTATTTTCCCTAATTTCCCTTCTTTTTTCTTAGCCATCTTCATAGGAGAGGAGTATTCTGAGTTGATATGTTAAAGCAAAAATGTTAAAACTTCTTTGTACCAAGAAATAATTTGCTCATTCAATTATCCATTCAATAAATATGCATTTTAAGAGCTTATTCTGAGAAAAACACTGAAAAATAGTGGGAATATGATGTGAACAAGATAAATGTGGTCCTTGCCTTCATGAAGCTTACAGTCTGATGGAAGATGTACAAAGTAAAAATTAAAATTAAATTAAACATGACAAATGTTACAATGTTGAGAATATAGGATTCCATGAGTGAATTTAGAACAAAATATTCCCATGGGCATGCTAAGAGCAAACACAATTCGCTGTGTTAGGTTTAACTCAACTAAAACTTGTTCTCTCTCTTTGAAAAGCATTTAGGAATGAAAATAAATAGGGATGCTATTATTGTAAGGATAACCTTGAGCCTGCTATAATGCACAGGAAAATGTAGATCATTCTTAAACTTGAATTCATTAATGAGTTTTTGTATTGTATTAATTGGAATATGGTATGTTACAACACTATATATGTGATTATTTTGAACAAGAGTTTAGAATAAAATTTAAAAATAAATAAAATAAAAAGAATAGATCATTCTTAAACTTGAATCCATTAATGAGTTTTTGTATTATATTAATTGGAATATGGTATGTTACAACACTATATATGTGATTATTTTGAACATGAGTTTAGAATAAAATAAAATAATACATTTTATTAGCTTTTATGCTAATAAATTTTTGTAACAGTGGACTCTGCCCTCCCTAGTCCATGTCTTAAATGAAATGCACCTAGGGGCGTAACTCCATGAGGAAATAAAGGCCAACTTCAAGCCTTCAATATGATGAGAAATGAGTAGCTAATGTTCATCTACATTAAAAGTGATGAAATTATTTTATTCAATAAGCTGGTCAGTGCTTTAGTATGGTAACTCAACAAATACAACGTTTTCAAAGTGTTCACCTAAGAAGCTATAAGTGATAGCCTGATTTCCAACAGTCAAAAAGTAATAACAAAATGCAGCAAATTACAAGGCACCTTCTATTGTCCACCAAACAGACATAGTCCATCTATGAGACATAACAAACACTTGGCAAGACTCCATATTGACTGAACAATGCCAGAAAAAGAACTTTTGGTTATGGTAAAATCCTCATATCCCCACTGCAAAAATCTCAACTTTCTGTCGATGATTTGAAAAAAAAAACGTTCACATTGAAGAGATAGGAACATTTATTTCTGTTTATAGGTCTATACCACTATCAGCTGGCTTAGAAACTTTCCATAAGAACTATATCCCAGTCACTAACATAACCTACAACTAGGAAAGAGGAGAACAGATGCCCAAAGTTTAGCCAGTTGAATTTTCAAGGTTTTTAATAGCTTGAAATATCTTTTCATTTCAATAATAAGAATCAAGTCTACTGAACTTTAGTCTTGAGACACACTGAAGTTACTGGGGTATTAATTTAACAAAGTAATACCTTGTTGAAGACTTACTTCTTCCTTGACTTTCTAACACAATACATACCCACTCAATCACTGATACTAATTTAGCTACAGAGATCCACACAACTGACATGGATCAGTTACCCATGGAACTGAAACAGGTCACAGTTCCCCAAAGCATACAATCTGATAAAATGTTTGCCAAACTCAGATTTACATCAATCCAAAATAAATACTTTATAATTTCTTCCTCTAGTCTTATCTCTTAAAGGGCCACCAACTCTGGCAGCTGCTATACCGACAGCCTTAGCTAAACCCATTCTAGAGCAAATAGTGCCAAAAACAATTTTTTATTTTTTATTTTTGGTGTTCACAAACCCCGAGAGAGTAGCTGTCAACTGGCCAGGGAATGAATCTGTGTGGGCCAAACCACAGAGAAATATTCTTATCTAGTGTATATTTATTTTACTATTTGGCATATCATAAATATAATCCAAATTTCCCTTTTTTCATGAAATGTTAATACATGTGTTCTGATCGGAGGCCGGAAATCTCTGCCATACCAATGCTTTTAAAAACTTGCAAAATACAAGGTTTCATATTATGCCCAGATATTTTGACTTAACACATTTATAGAATCTACACTTACAGTCTCAAATAATATTTAAAATATGCATAATATTCAAAAAATAGAAGAACATTCTTATTTCTTAAGTATATTTCTAAGAAAAATATTCTAATTCTTGAATTGGTAGTCTACTTTCCTGAATATTTTTGTCTGGACTATGGCTAATAGCACACACTCAAAAAGATTGCTGACTTTACTGAAAGAACAAATTAGATATATAATTATATAAAACATCTAATCATTAGCATTGTGTTAAGTGAGATCACTAAACTTTCATTTATCTAGTCCAATGTGAAACCCTTTTTCAATATTCTACTTACAATCTTTCAAAATAATTAAAATGATGAATATTACATATTTATTTTTTAATTTCCTGTTGTCTTCTATTTTGAAAATTAACATTTTAAAGTAATTTAAATGGTTTTATAATCATTAACTTAAGGAATTAGACTAAGCACACATATTTGCTTTCCCTTCCTATGGGAATTCACTCGAAATGACAGTAACAATGACAATAAAGAATACACTCATAATAGTAAAAGAAAATGAAGAAGATGAGTGGCATATCTTGGAACTTATAAGAACAACAAAAAGCAACTGAGGAGAATTATTTTTCTGGTAGTGTGGCAGCCTAGAGACTCAAACATAATCTACTAATATAAACAAAAATGTACTTGAAAATAACTAGAAATGCTGGACATAACATGCATAGCATCAGTTAAAATTTGTGGATAAAGAGCAAAATTCAACCACTGAGTTATTCCTTTTTTATTTATTATCAAGAACCGGCTTTATCAACCTAGTTTAAAGAAATACGAAATTGACAAAATATGTGAGATTAAATATTTAGACATTATGCAGATATTTGCTCCCATAGAAAAGGAATTAATGAGGAGAGACTTAATCATTGTCAATGCGGGGAGGGGACAGCCCATGCAGAGCCCAGTCGTGTCACTCAGTTGAAGAGAAAGAGATTGGAATTTGGGGAGGCCAAAGTAGCTGGCATGGAATGGCGTACTGAAGAGAAGGAAGCTTCGTAGAGAGAACGCTCCAGAGGGTATTTGTTGTTACTTAAATACTAATACTACAACTATAATTGAGAAAGAGAGAAGAATATTCTCTCAAACAAATTTTAGTTAACATTGTACTGGAAGCTTCAACTGGTATAATAAGGCATAAATGCATTTATAAATATATATATATATACACATACGTGTGTGTGTGTATATATACATATATATTTATATATATAAAAAACAGTAGCCTTTCTAACAAAATGCAAAATGTGCTGGAAAAATTTAACATAATAAGCAAAAAATCTTAACCCTTATCTCATGCCATTTATATATTATATATATATATATATACACATAAATGCATGCACATGGAAAACGAGGAAGTAAGGCTGTCTTTATTTGCAGATCATGTGATCATCTATGCAGAAATACTGTGGACTCTACTCCCTTCCCCCATATCTTCTAGAACTAATAAGTAAATAGGAAGACTACAGTATATGTGGTCAATATACAAAAATCTGTTATATTTCTGCATGTGAATTACAAGTAATTTGATATTGGAATTTAAAAACAATATCTTTTACAACATGACAAGATAAAATGGAATACTTAGGGATAAATGTAACAAAATATGTTTAAGACCTCAACATTGAAAATTATGAAACAATGCATAGAAAAATAAAAAGCTAAATACATGAAAGATATACTATGCTAATGGGTCAGAAGACGTAGTATTGTTAAGTTTGATCTTTAAATTCAAGTCAACTCAATTAAATTCTAGTGGGCTTTTAAAAATAAAAATTAGTAAGCTGGTTTTAAGATGTATATGCAAATGTAAAGGATACAATAAAACAATTTTGAAAATAAAAAACAAAGTTGGAAGTCTTATACCACATGATTTCAAGACTTGTTCTAACGCTACACTAATCAAGACAATGCAGTTAATGTAAGATCAATGGAAGAGAAGTCTAGATATGGACCCATACATATGTGGTTCATTTTTAACAACTATGCCAAGATAATTCAAAAGGAAAAGGGTAGTGCTTAAAGAAGAACTTCTGAAAAATTTAATTTAGCAGCCTGTAATAGAGAAGAAGAAAAAAATAAGATTTGCAAACTGAGCCGGACTCAGAACCAGAATATATTTAGAGAAACTCTGGGGCTGCCATGTGGTTGGATAACATTTATTAGCAGGGGAAAAAAAGTAATATAAAGAGAATGAAAGTGAGGTACAGCAACAGCTGAATTGGTTATAGCTTGGTATGTTTGCCTTACTTGAACACCATTTGAACACTTGGCCACCAGTGATCACAGCTACTGTGGCTGGCTGAAACTCAGCTATAATTACAGAAGCATACTCCTCAGGTAGATTTTTGGTTTATTTAGGTGCTAAGTTAGGTTGCAATTGATAAGGACAAAAGTATGGAAGTAAGGAGGCTTTCTCAGGCCAAATTAGTTTGATTTAACAGTAGTCTCTCTAACAAAATGTACTGGAACAATTTATCATAAATATGAAAAAAATTAATCTGAACTCCTATCTCATGCCAAACACAAAGTGTATTGTGAAAAATATTATAAAAATAAAAGTTGAATATAAAACTTGTAAAGAAATATAGAAAAAGTCCTTTTATATTTATTAGAAAGAACAGAAAAAGCAAGAACAATAAAGGAAAATTGATAAGTTGAACTTTAAAATATTTGTTCATGACTAGACACCGTCAAAAAATTAAAAAGCAAGTCATAGGCTTGAAGAAAATGTTTGCAAAACATATATTTAGTAAAGTACTTGTAAGCAAAATATATAAAGAAAATAAAAGAAATGATTTAAAATTTTTTTAAATGTTTGAACCAACACGTCATACAGACATACACACACACAATTAGACACCACTATAAACCCTCCAGAACAACTACAATTATAAAGAGTGATCATACAAGGTGTTAGTATATTGCCAATGGGAATGTGAAATGGTACAACCACTTGGAAAATAGTTTGACAATGTCAGATAAAGTTCAACATAAACAAATCACCCAGCAATCTCACTCTTTGGTACACACTCAAGAAAAATGAAAATATATGTCCCCAAAAATATTTGTAAAAAAATGTCCTAGTGACTTTACTTATGTAGCCGCAAGTTGGAAACAACCCAAATGTCCACTAATCATTGAGTGTATAACAAATTGTGTCTGATCTACGTAATGGAGAAGGAAGAATGAACTACTAATAGAAATAACAATATGCTTGAAACTCAAAAGCATTATGACAAGTGAAAGAAACAGGCTTGGAAGACTACATACTTTTAATATAAAATTTTAGAAAAGATAAAACTGTAGTGACAGAAGGAAGGTTGGTGTTTTTCCAGGGACCAGATTGAGGAGAGAGTTGATAATGAAGACACATGAGAGAACACATGAGAGAACAGAATTTTTGGAGACATAAAATGTATTTGTATCTTGATGTGGAGATGATTGCATGGCTATATACATGTTTCCAAGCTCATCAATTTGTGTTTTCAAAACTGATGACTATATTCTATGCAACTATATTTTACAAAAGCATCAAAAAACCTATTGTGGTTCTACATGTTAATGACAAATAATTTGATATTGAAATTTAAAAGTAATGCTATTTGCAACAGGACCAAATAAGATAGAATACTTAGTGATAAATTTAACAAAATATGTTTAAAACTTCAACATTGAAAACCTCCATAAAACCAGTATTTTTTTTAACCACTTGCAAAAAAATAATCAAGCAAAACCAAATCAACCCCTTAACGTGATTCCATTATGGATCCATTCAAATGGCAAAAATGAAATACTGAATATCAAGTATTAGAAAATATGTGAACATAATATTTTGTGTAACACTGGTAGAAGTATCTTTTGGTTGCAACCACACTATAAATGCTGTATTATTCTTTGAAATTGGATAACTGTATACTCTATGGCTTACCAATTTTACTATATGAGCATATTCAAGGTAATTCAAGGTAACACTTACATGTATGAACTATGAAACATGTATAATAAAATTCATTTTAGCATGCTTTGTAATATAAAGTAATGGAACTATTTAATGTATATCACCAGGATGACAAAATAAATGTATTCAGTAAAATTCTCACTTGTGAAAAAATAAGTTAATCAAAACACATATACCAATATTGAATGAATGTTAGGAACATAATGTTAAGAAAAAATAGCTAGTCTTGAAAAACACATCCTGCATGAGAAACCGTTTATTATATTCAAAAACAAATAAAACTTACATTAGTCTTCTAATCCCTGGTTTAGGGTTCATTATAATGTAAATATATTAATGCATGTCCCAACGATGACAGAGTGTCATAAACCAAGAATAATACTATTTCATTCTGTGTTTATTGATGTTCTTTAAAAACAAGTAAATACATAACTGGGAAAAAATGAATAAGCAGATAAAAGATATTAATCATATGACATAAATATATCTTTTGTCTCTCAACAGACAAAAGAAATGTTAGTATAACCTTCAGGAAAATGAAAAAAATGGAAAAATAATGAACTAACAAAAATGAAGCACTGAACTATCACTGAACTAAAGAAAAGATAAGTCTATTGAGATTGTTCCAGATTTTTTTCTTACCAGTGCCACAGAGGTTGTGACATTTGATCCTTTCAGAAATAAATAAAATGATATACTCCCAGCAAAATTTTTAGCCTTGTGTAATTATTATTTACAGTAATTATAGCATTTAATTATTTAAAGCTTCAAGATTCTACTATCAAGTAAGCCAAGAGAAGAAAGTTATTAAGAATTCTGTGCTTAAGATCCTAGCTCAGAATATAAATCTTATCAGCACTGAAAATGTCAAAGTAAAAGGACAAATGAACGAGTTAGGAGATGGAAGGAGGAGCCGGGCTCGGTGGCTCAGCATGTAATCTTGTGCTTTGGGAGGCTGAGGTGAGTGGATTGCCTGAGCCCACGGGTTCGAGACCCGCCTGGGTAACTTGGCGAGACCTCATGTCTACAGTAAATCAAAAAATTAGCCGGGCGTGGTAGCGCACTCGTGTAGTTCCAGCTACTTGGAAGGCTGAGGTGGAAGGATCGCCGGAGCCCAGCAGGTCGAGGCTGCGGTGGCCGGGAGCGGCCACTGCACTCCAGTCTAGGCAACGGAGTGAGACTCCAACTCAAAAAAACCCCCAAAAAACAAAAAAAAGGAGATGGAAGGAGGGAAGAGAGGAAGAGGAGAAAGTGGCATGGATATTGTCACGTTTTATCATGGGGAATTATAAGAAACTATATTTGATGAAATTAGAATTTCCTGATGGTATTAACTATTAATATAATCAATAAAATAAGAACATTAGTACTGTAGTTCACATTTGAGAATGGTAGTAGGGACAAAATGTTCATAATAGTGTGAATAAGCTATAGAACAATCTGTCAGATTGGAAACTCCACTGTTCAAATTTCATAAAACCAAAGTATTGAGATAACGACATTATTTGATGTTGTAAAAAAAAACAAGCAGCAGAACAAAACACGTAAAATTCCAAAAGACTGCCTCTTTGGTATAGGGTAGTGGGTGGAAGGATGCATGGGTCAGAGAACCATTGTGTTTCATTATAAGGCTCCCTGTTCCAGGTTATCTTTTTCCTATTTGAATGCACCGCTTTCATCTCACATGAATAAAGAATGAATGATAACACAACAGCAAAATAAAATGACTTGTGTAGAACTTTTATCCTTCAAGTACTGTAACTGGTGGATGACAAGCCTTATCTTACATCCACTCAACACTATTTTTAATCCTGTTTCAATACATACTATTCTATCTCATGACGTCTAATTACACCTATCTTCCTTTGCATGAAGAGAACCTAATAAATCCCAGAGATGAATTACAGGAAGTTTTCTCTACAGCCTGTACAGCATTTTGTAATCATAATGATAAGTGTGTTGAGTTGTCTATATTTGTCATGGAGAAGGAACAGAAAGAAGCAACTGAGGGTCCCTGGCATCATTCAAGCTAATCTACAGCCAGAGCACTGCTGGACTTAGCAATCTGTAGAGTTGCCCAGATGCTGCCCAGCCCTCTGAAAGCACAGTCCTTAATTGGAACACACCCAACAATGTTCTGGGTCTTGCAGCAACATAGGACGGAATCAGTCCCATTACTTCCCTATGTAGCTTTGCACAAAGTATACTTGGTTTACAGGTTGGTGGGAGTGAAAATTAGTAAAACCTATATGGAAAACAGTGTGATGACTCCTAAAAAAATCTAAAAATCAACCTTCCATATGACTCAGCAATCTCCCTTCTGGGAATATACCCAGAGGAACTCAAATCATTCAATGGAAAAGATACTTGCACATGCATGTTTATTGCAGCATTATTCATAATAGCAAGAACATGGAAGCAACCTTGTTGCCCATTAAAACTGGACTGGATTTTTAAAATGTGGTACATACACACTTTGGCGTAATATGCAGCCATAAAGAAGGACAAAATTATGAAATTCACAGCAACTTGGATGGATTTAGAGTTTATAATACTCAGTGATCTATCACAGAAATAAAGAACTGAGTACTACATGTTCTTACTCATAAGTGGACCCTGAACATTTATCATAACTACAAGAAACGGATTGGCAGCGGCAGGACACTGCCAGGGGAGGGAGAAGAGGGTCACATAACATCCATAATGATAGCTGATCTCAAACCAGGCAAAGTGGGGCCCAAAGGGAGGCCCAAACTTTACCTATACGATGACCACTTATCTACCTAATCCCGAATTGTACCCCACGTCTTTAAATTTTTAATTTTGAAAAAAACTGAAGAAACTCTTGGAGGACAAAACACTTGCTATGTTCTCTCTTCATGCAGAAGCAGAAATGACAAGTTGCAAACCTGACCCTTAGGGAGATGGCTGATGCCCACTCAGTTCACTGGGTGGTTTGCTAACAATGCTGTCAACACAGTTCTCCAGAAGTTGTCAAAGAGAGTGTATAATCTCACCAATGGACCAAAATATATTCTCTTCATTCTGCAATTAAAAGAGGAAAAAAAGAGAAAGACTATCTTGTCTTCTTATTGCTAGTTTTAATTTAATCTTTTTTATTTGTTTTCAAGAGACTGTACCCAGCACATTGCAACCCAGGAACATAGAAACCCCAAATTACATCTTCTAAAATTATCCCATGTCTATGGACAAGAGTTCAGTGTAGTAAAAAGTGTTGCTAAAGGGATAATCAAAATCCCTTTAGTTCTGATTTGTCTCCATCTCATTTGTGGACTTACCATGTATTCCTCTGTCCTGTCCTAAACGTACTTTGCAGCTTTACTTCATCAGAACTGAATGAATCTTGGGTTTCATGTCACTTTCAAAGCTATGCAAAGAGAGATAAGGAAATAATTTCACAGGCTAAGCTTCCCAGAAAGAAACAATCAGTAAGGAATCATTGCCAGTCTCATGATAAAATCTGTTTGTAGGTTTGGAGTGCTTAATATACTGCAAAACATTAGCACAATGTAATCACTGTAATGATAAAATAACCACAAACGCACAATATGTGCTCTAACCTGACAGTTGCTGACTTAAAGCTGTGACATCAGAGTCATCTTTCAGTCCACTGGGTTTGTTGAAACTTTCCATTCTCATGCAAAAAGCAGATTTTCAAAAGTTTATCTAAATGCAAATTGTGACAAGCACCCCTTCACGTTCAGTGGCAAAATTGTGTTATTGAAGAAGTATTTGTTCCAAATTTCTTGGGCATTTTGAAGCACCCTCACATATAGAGGGCAGAGTTGGCCTGCACGCTTGTACATACGATGCTTGTGTGCCCACAGACACACACACTTCTAACGTTGGCCTGTGTGCTCTTCCTCCAGCAAATCACATGTCCGCTGGACTCAGGGCTCTTTTAGTTACTTTTCCTCTACCTGCAATGCCCTCCTGAAGGCAGTGGTATGGTTTGTTTCTTCCACAACTTTAAACATTGCTCAAATGTCACCTTCTTAGTGAGGTGTCACCAGATCACAAATGTAGAATTGCAACCCCACCATCCCAACAAATGCATACCCTTCTCTGTTTCCTTTTTTTCTCCATAGCACTTAATGACTTCTACTATATTGTATAATTCACTTATTTTTTTCTGTTCTCTGATACCACTCTGCCTGGTACATCAAGATGCTAAAAATCTTTTTTTTTTAATGAATGAATTCAAAGATGATGCAGGTGAAATGTCAACTCGGTATCTGTATTATGATTTTTAATCATTTTTCTACTGTAAACATGCATTTTTCTTGCAATAAAACGATATGTTTTTTTCTCTAATATCCAAAAGCTTTTTCTCTTTCTTTTTTTTCTTATTTCTTTTTTCCCTTGTGAATCTTCATCTTCACCAATTTCCAGTTGCTAACATCTCACTGGCCTTCTCATTGATCTTCAACCAGTATTTATTTGACATTTCCTACTTTACTGAAAACTACCGCAACAAAGAGGGGTTTTCCAAGACCAAAAAAAAAAAAATCAGCCCCACAACAAGGATAAGGAAAATTTGCTACAAGATATCACCTAGGCATACCGAAAGATCCCTGGCAATATAAGCCGTGTCCACTCAGAAGTGGAAAGAAACCAGACTGCCCACAGAGTCCCCTGCTCCGCTTCCTCAGATGAGATGTTTCTGGTGTGTCCCATCTACCACCGCTTAAAGGGCAATAATTTACCAGTAGAGCCGTTTGGACACATGGCTACTTTCCAGTCGTTGGAAAAGTGCGCCAGCAAATGCATCCCGAGAAGATGTCTACAGTGTAGGTACGATTTCAAAAGATGGATCTGCCGGAATGATTTCTTGTCTGGACTTGGCTAGGACTTTTTTCCATCTCCTCTAATTTTTTTCAGCCTAGATTTTTATGAGAATTGAATAATAAGAGTATTTTAGATGTCTCTAGTAGCTGGGATGGAGTCTTAGACAAAAGACCTCTAAGACTGAAATATAAATAGAGAAGAGTTCAGGATGACATCATGCTGTATGCACACCAGAAGTGACCACAAATAACCTACAATAACCTTTAAAATTAGTTTTTTCCTGACTTCATAAAACAATATTTTATTTGGCAGGCATATATTGGCAAGCTCTTTCAAAAGCTCTATTTGTTTTCTGTATCCAGGAAGACACAACCACTGTTTTCACATAGGTTTCCTTCTAGGCTGTGGTTTTGCCATTTTCTGCTTCTTTATGAGTAGCTGCCGCAGAATATTTTTCTTTGGGACGTTTATTAAGAGCAGCAAAGATATGAATGAAAAACCATCCTTATAACAATACAGGGTGGGTTTCTCCATCCATATGTAATGCTGACCAAATACAAAGGACAGAAGCAGAACATATCGACGGGGATGTTATTGCTTTATTCTAAAGTTATATAGTAACACACAGCTGGATAGAAATATACTATAGTACATTAAAGGAAATCGGTCCCTGTGCCCTCGGATATGTTAATTAAACCCAAGGTTAGGAAGAGAATGTAACATCATACCTTTAATAAAAGGTATAAAATCATTCAAGCTAAACTGAGGTATTACAGAGCAGGAAAACATTGCTTCAAAATCGTCTCATATGATAGTCAGATGTTCTAGCTTTTAAAACACACTCCCATTATAAATTGAGTGATGTCTTTTTTCTAAATGTGTTAACATATTGCAAAATTCTTTTTGAATCTGATTAAGTTCACATCAAGATCTTCTTTCACTATTTCCTAGAAGACAAAAATGAGTAAGCATAGATCTTTGCAAATATAATAAAAACAAAATAAGTATTTCCCAAACAGCACTTCTAGAATAAGTCACTATATTTCATTTTCTTATTTTATTTCTTATTAATATTTTACTCTCACAGAGACAAAGAGGAAGGTTCCAATAATTAACCTTGTGCTGTTGACCTAACCAAAATTAACTGGCTACGCAACAATTTAGTTGTCCATATAAAAACAGGAAGAGAGATTTCCCCAAGTAACCCTTATTCACCATGAGAAAAACAGCTGGTGCTCTCTCTTTCCATGTTAGCCTGTGGGGCACGGATGAAAGGATGTATATTTCTGATATCCTCTCTTGTAAATGGGTGGTTTTTTCAGTGGAAGTGTGCCAACACTCAGTTCCTGAGAGGCAGGGGCCCAAGAAAGTCTGGTCAAAATATTTAGAATTATATCTGTATATGAGATGAGGTCTGTGAAAATGAACAAAATTTCCTCACCAGTATTACATGAATAATCTCTGCAAAATAATAACGGAAACCTATACTTTTTCCTCCTAAGAAAGGAGGGAAAGATTAATAAGAAACATCGCCCTTCCAACAACAAAAATCAAAGTTTTAGTACCAGACTTTTTGTGTCCCTGTTTTCCAGTAGTTCTGCTACATTTCTCACAGTACACTGCTGGGATTTTTTATTTTTTATTTTCGCTACGCATGCTCACACATCTGTTGCACATGTGTGATCAACCGACTAGAGTTTTGAGCCAAATGTCCTGTTAAATGGACAGAGTGGGCAGAGCTTTCCTTTGAGAGTTAGGCTCTGCCTCTGGTGGATTGCCGCCAAATGCAATGGTGTAATAAAGAAAAGAAATCTGCTCATTTGAATTGCATTGAAATGAACTGTGTCCTCTCCTAAAATACCATATGGTAATGATCCCTGGAGGTATGGCGCATAACACCTTAGGTCTGGCAGACACCACTGCAAGGCTGTAAACGTCCCTGTGTAGTCAGACTGTGAAAGGCAAGATAGTTGACAAGAAGCATGCAGGGTGAAACAAGAATCCTATCTGATGTTCCTCAATCACCTCGAAATGAAAGAAAATAGATTGAACAAAGAAATCCTAGCAAGACGTCTTGGAGAAATCCTTCTCCTCCCGTTAAAAGGCAATTCTTGGATCTCACCTCCAGTAAAGTGAAACCTTATGGAAAGAAAGCTGTTTCACCTGAGCAGTAGCCAGAGTCTCTTTGCAGCAAATTATCTCAATAAGACTCAAGTGTATGTCTGCGAAGCAAAATACAGTCTTCATAATCAAACCTCCACCAGAGTTGAGTGCAGATGGACCCGGTAACCGGAGACGCAAAGAGTCATGCCTCTGGCTTCGCTAGCACTGTCAGTGAACCTGATCCTGCCGCAGGTAGTAGAAGCTAGTGACCTGCGTGCCATTCCAAGAAATCTCTCAAGGGAGATCTCTCTCTCTCTCTCTCTCTCTCTCTCACACACACACACACACACACACACACACACACACACACACGCTCGTCCTTTGAGTGGGGAGAAATTCAGGTGACATTAGAGAATTAGTAGGTAAATATTGGAATGTCAAACAATAGAAAAAGATAAGTATTGCTGTAGAAATAGACAGTGTGGGCTTCAACTACAACAAAACACCAATAAACATTAGTATTTTCCAATGTTCATTTTCATCTATACATGTCTTTTTTTTTTTTTTTGAGTTAGAGTCTCACTCTGTCACCCAGGCTGGAGTGCGGTGGCACGCTCACAGCCACCGTAGCCTCAAGCTGCTGGGCTCAGGCAATCCTTTTGCTTCAGTCTTCCAAGAAGCTGGAAGTGCAGGCATGAGCCAACACACCCAGCTAATTTTTTAATTTATTGTAGAGATGAGGTCTCACCAAGTTGCCCAGGCCGGTCTTGAACCCGTGGGCTCAGGCAATCCTCTAACCTTGGCCTCCCAAGTGCTGGGATATAGGCATGAGCCACCACCCCCGGCCTTCCAATTTTCATTTATATCAACAGTACAATTCTGATTTTTCCATTTATTTTTCTTGAAAAGGAATACATTTCCCACTAATTTTATCTAGAATCAAGACAAGTCATGTAGAAATTATATAGGAACTTACTTCAATACAAGTTGCCTGAATTTTTTCTGTACCAATAATTGAATCATAATGGTTTATGTGTGTTAATGGGGTACAAGAATTCCTAAACCACAGTTTCTTTTCAACCCTTACTTTTATTTTTCAAGATTAGACAACTAAGGTCTATCCATATACCTAAATATAAATTTTGGATGCATATAGTTGCTGTTCTCAACTTTCCTGAAAATTGAAGCTTCATTTTTCATATTAGATGTGATGTGTTTTGTGTGTGTGTGTGTGTGTGTGTGTGTGTGTGTGTTTTGCTGTTGTGACAATTTTGAGGCAATTTGGTTATCATTACTTATAAAAACATGGACACTGAGTGATGGAATAATAGCAACTAGTGCCCACGGGACAGCTTTATCTTACACTGGTTAATAGTAGCTCATTTAATTTTAGCTCTAACCCCCCCAAAGATATATAACATATATATCATATATAAAAGATGTACATAATATAGATAATATATCATAATTATAGTTTTATCTTTGTATTTTATAGGTGAGGAAACAGATTTATCAGGATTTTGTAACTTTGTCTAAGGTCAAAAGTACACAAAATACCTGAGGTGAATCTCTTGTTTTTCCAGAATCAGTGTTCGGAAAGATCTATCTTACCATCAAGCTAAAGAGTTTTTAGTTTGGCTTGTGAAATTCCGACTCCAGAAGTGTCATTTTAAACAGAATATCTTTTCTGTATTTAAGACCATCAAAGGAGAAAATTCTACTTACCTCAATAATTTCATAGTATTTTTTAAAACTGCTGCATAACTCCATATTTCTCCTTTCTTCAAATCTGAAGATTTCCCTCAACTAAAGCACTAATCCTTTGTCTCTAAATTCTGCCACTAATAATATTATCAAAAAGTTTAACTTTTTTCTTCATTTTTCTCCTCATAGGAAAAAAAACACACTTTTAAAAATCTTACCACAGAAGTCATGTTTTTTCTCCATTCTAAACTGATTTAGATAAATCTACTTTTGCCAAAAGTAGATTTATGAGTTAAAAAAATACATAAATAGATTTTGTTTTAAAACATTTTAAAAGAACTAAATATCTTTAACTGAAGTCTTCATAGCCACAAGGTCTCTTCCTTTCCTTGTTTACAAGTCATTTTTACTTGCGGGCCTCTATGAATACTAGAATCACAAAAATGACTCTTGGGATTCAAGTACAGGCAGCTGACATTTCCACTGATGTCCACATTTCAGAATACTTCTTACAATATCAACACAGATGTTTCTTTTTTTCAATAACTGTGGTATCTTCAAATTTGATACTGAAACTCCAAATAAATCTCTTCCTCTCTTTGTTGATAAAGAGGACGTTGGAGTCAGAAGCCATACTCAGATTCATATATCACCATCCTGCCTATTGTTTCCACAGAGGAGTTCTGAGTGCAAAGTGTGTGGGAAGAATATTTATTAATATCTTATTTGTACAGATCAGAAAGCTGATGCATAGAGACTAAGCTGTATTTATGAAGTCCATGAAAACATCAACAGAGATGTGATGAGCCAAGTCTGCATTCCACAAAAAGTCTAAAATTAAATTGGATTTCCAAGTAATATGTAATTAGTATTTGAAAACAACTATAAAATTAATGTATTCCTATATTTGTGAGTTTTGTTTCAGCTCTAATTTAGACTGTCAACCTTTTTTTCTTTATATCCATGTTCATAAGTGAGACTATCAACATTTTATTAGATTCACAGAAAATTCCCAGCAGTTTGCCAATTGATCTCAGAGCACAAAGTCGAAACAAGTCAATACATACACACATGTATTTTTAATTTAAATAACATATATCTCCAAAATGCACAGTATCATCTGTGCTAGGTAAAAGTAAAACTACTAAGTTTGCTTTTAGATGGAGAAAATACAAGTCCTCACACTTCTCAGCTCAGTTCTAAAGCTATTTTTTGACCATCTTAAGGATGCTACTAATTGTCCTGGATGGACATTTTGAGAACAGTTCCCCTAATCATTAAGAATCTTAATGAATTCAACAGAGGCTTGATTTGTTTTTCAGGCACCCATGTGAACAATTTCTGCATCTTGCTATTTTTTGTAAAATTCTCAGATGTGTTTTAGTGAAAGTGAATAGCCATTTCTACCCATTAGTGTCTCCAAGGTTTTAAACTCCTGGTCAGGCATATGATCATGGTTTGATAATATTCTTAAATATACCTGGAAGTTAAGAATCAAGAGTAAGAAATCAACATTTATAGCCGTCCCCTCCCCCGCCGTGTGTGCATGCGTGCATGCGTGTGTGTGTGTGTGTGTGTGTGTGAGAGAGAGAGAGAGAGAGAGAGAGCACAAATAAACCAAAAATAGGAATTTTGCAGACGAGCCTCAGACGGATGCCTCACAGACTTTTTAGTACAACTATGTTGTCTCCAGTTAACGTACAATGTCTCGTGTGTGAAAACACATATAAACAGGAATGTGAGCCCAGCAACACTTTTGCTTACTTTCTCTTCCTCTCTCCTCCCCTTTCCTCCCCTTCACAAGTCTTTTTACTTCCTAATCTGCCAAATCAAATGCTAAATCAGGAGCAATAGCCTGCAATTAGCTTCTTCAATTAAAACCTGAAGTTCAAAGTGGACTTCAGAGTGAATAATTGCTTTTGAAAACCACAACCAGCAGGCAGCTGCCAGATTATTACAACAGTTTATTTAACCTCAAAACATCTGATCAATTTTATTATCTGGGCAGAGGGGAGATGTCCTGGAGAGAAGGATTTTAAATATACTATGCATCCTGGATGTCTGAGAGAAAATTAAAATTCTTCAACGCCATAAATATCCTTTTGCCATCACCTTGCTGAGAAAACAAACTCAAACCACACTTTCTTCATTGGAAAGTCAACAGAAATGAAGAACATCGTGACATTCAACTGGGAACGTGGGGAAGGGGCCAGGAACAGACAATTTACAAAATTACAAGGTTTAAAAACATTCAAACATCCGGCTCGTGATGTTTGGGTTTTTTTAATCCATCCAGAAAGGAGACAGAGGGTGAGCTGCCAACCTCACCAAAACAAAGAGGATCACATTTCCAGCATCCTAATTTGGCTGCCTCCGTGCTGCCGACCTTGTTTTTCTGAAATCCACTCTATGGCTCCAGGAAGGCAGTGGGTTGGAACCTTGGCGATACACAACACATGGACTCAAGGACTCCCAGAGCTCCTGCCTCCACAGAAGGGCACCTCGAGGAATTTCTCCCAACTCCTTTTTTCTGACCCTTCAATCCCACAATGCCCCTGCAAGCCAATTGGAACCCAACAAGTAAAAAGGTTGTGTTGATTATTTAACCACCCCCCACCCCACCCTCTTCAGAGAGACCATATTGGGTAAGAACATAGGCTCTTGAGCAGTCTCTCTGGATTTCAACCCCAGTTCCATCATTTAGTAATAGAACGATCTACAGCAAATGACTTACATTACTTGTTACTCTTTTTGCTCATCTGTAACCTCATAGCTTTGTTGTGAAGATTGAATGACTGTCATATGTAAAGTACTTAGAACCTTGCCTGACACCTAGTAAGTGCTCTGTAAGTTTCGGACGACGGTTTGTATCGTTCATGCAGGATGCAGGCTAGAGTTTCCCGTGGCCCTGGGCCTTGCAGTTCCCCGTGATCCTGGGCCTTGCCTGTGGGACACTTTGACCCAATCTCTGGTCCAGCTCCCAGATCTTGGAACACCTCTTCAGTTAGCCAGGAGGAAGGTTTAAACAGCTGGACCTGAGCTTTCTTGTGCCCTCACTCTGAAGTCATAAGAGAGCTTTACTACAATTAAGTACCTTTCAGAGTTCCAGAAATTTAACCACCTTGAACAGTGTTCCAGATGGACCCAGAATATAAGTAACTCCCAACTGTAGCTGTCTCCAAAATGCACCATCATTCACTGCCATGGAGTTTGGCTGGATACTAACTCCCATCTCTGCATTTGAGGAATATTATTATTGCACCTTTTCTGCCCATTCCAATGAATATCAACTTGAGAGAAAAAAAAAATATATTCTCGGAACAACACTGTTTAGAAATGAACCATTTATTTCCAAAAAAAATAAAAAATAAATCCAAAACCCTTGTGTCCCAAAAAACATGAGAACATCATCTAAAAGCTTCTTTTTCTTTGTGTTTTATTTTCTGTAGATTGGCTTTTATGCCAATACCTACTTATTCTTTATACCTACTCAGTTTCCCCTCTAGAACCATACTAACATAATCAATTCGATAGCTTTGGATTCCTATAAATTTTTGCAGAATATGTAGCCTTTTGTGTGTATTTTAATGTAAGGTATACTGATAACATAATAACCAACAAAGTTTACTGATTTATGACAATTTTGATTCATTCTGTTTGTTACTTTTAATCACTCAACAATGTTTTTATATGTTATGTTATTTTTGTCTACATCTAATTTGTTTTTAATTAATACAGAGTACTCCAGAGTGAGTGTCCATTACATTTTTACTTAACCGCACAACATTTGCCATCTAATGAACAACAAAAATATTAACATCCAATAGTTAATCTCATATTCAATCAATCTGATCTAAGGTCACAGTGAGTCTGGTAATTCAATGAGGGAAGTTTTTCCCTCCAATCTTTTAAGAGTTTTCCACCTGAATTATCAAGACAAATTATTCTTTCATTTTCAAGTAAAGATGTGCTCAGTGAAATTAGCATTTTTTTGTTTTGAAATCTGATTGTTGACAACCAACATGTTTTGTTGACAAAATAAGTATCCTTCAGAAACACTGAACAACATAAAACATAGACATCTCAAAAGCTTTGTGGAACTAGACAGGCCATGAATATAATGTAAATAATAACAAGCCATCTGTGGTTTCAGTATTTATGGGATTTTACTTATAAAAATGTGAAAAATGCACAGGATCTCAAATATTTTTTCAAATGTCTGCATTGCAGAACTGTTTGATATAATAAAATGCTGAACACAATTTAAATGTCTATCAGTAGGAGACTGGGGTCTAAATAAAATATGAAATTTTATGCAACTATAAAAAGTGAAATAATTCTGTAAGTACTGACACAGAAACATCATAAAAATACATTGTTAGTAGAAAAGGCAAATCACTGAAGAATATTTTTCATATGAGCCCATTTTTGTAAAAAAAAGAAAATATATAATATATATAATAATGTGTGTATATACAGGATTTTATGTGCTAGAAAAATTCAAACTGCGAACTGCACAGAGGGATATTAAGGTCTAAGGGAAAGAGTAAAAGATCTGTTTACCTCTTAATCTTTATCCTTCAGTACAACTTACATCTTTTAACAGGTATGTACTAATTTCATACAGAAGTTTTCTAAATATAAATAAAATATGACAAGCCTGGCTTTTGAGGTAGGCTGGAGATACGGTTTTACTTACAATGGCAGTAATGGAGGAGCTGACCTGGTCCTAGAATCACTCAGGGAAGGAAATATGAATGTAAAAAGAATGTAAAGAAAGAGTTAAGGAATCAGCTCTTCTTAAACTGCAACATAAAAGCAAAATAATTCACTGTTTCCACATCAACATATCACTTGCAAAATTGTGTGTGTGTGTGACTGCAATTGAAAAGAGAAAGAAAATATTTTCACTTAAAGAGAAAAAAAATTTTCAGTGAACTTGAGGAGTTAGGGAAAAACTCTTTTGTGGCCAGTGATGCTAACAATAGGTAACTAAAAAAAGGAAATCAGTTAGAAATAATTTTCAAATAGTTAAGATGCCAAGAAAGTTTTTCTCATTAAAAGAAAATCTGAAATAACTGTACACATGCTTCTTTTTTTCTTGATGAAAATTATGTAAATTCAAATTTAAAAATGTATTTTGCTATACAAGGAGCTAATATCATGTCAATTTTTCCAAAAAGATTTTACCTTTGATCTTTTAAACTGCTGTTTCATTGCTCAATGCTTCAAAATAGATTGTATAAATTATTTTTAGTTTTTCTCCAAATAGTCAAACATAAAAAGTTCAATCCAAAACAGAACTTGGGGACTTATGCCAGCATTTGACCATATTTCAAATTATTTACAGAAACCAGAAAAATATATATATACAATACTTAATGGAGATATTTAAAAAGTTAAAATTCAGACCATTCATTCTAGAATGAGAAGTGCTTTTCCCTTTGAGAAATACCTATTTTTATTTTTCCCAAGTCAGGTAGCAGAACGTTTTGAATCTGAGAATTAAACATTTGATTTTGCTGCTAGATAGCCCAGTGAAATAGTTTATCTGAAATGTCTGGAAACACCTTCACAGAAAATGACAGACTCGCGGGTATATAAATTAATTCTATACGTGCAAATAAAACAATAATAAAAACAGGCAATAAAAAATCGGGTGAGGCATACTCACATGCCAGGATGCTTCACAATTTAGTGCGAATAATAGATCGATAGTCTATTTCCCCACAATGATTTCAAATTCTGAACTTTTCACATATGAAAATAAAAATATTCATATTACATATGATATACTGCACTGATTTTCCTTGGCACCTTTTTTCTCTGCTTATCAGAACATTGAATAAGATTTGAGTGAGAAAAATATTAGAGACAAGATGAATACATTCTAGGTATTTGCCCTTGAAGCTCGCTTTCCTGCACGCTCACCAGAAACGAGGGAGCAAATGACAGGAGACATTCGTGATGCTCTACTCCCTCTAGTGACCATTCTTTAAATGACCGCTTCGCCTCCTCACTGCGCACTGCAGTGCTGAGCTTGAGGACTCACCGCCATCCTGAAAGCGAAGGGGTCTTTGTAGGTTATCCTGTGAGGTCGAAATCCTGGAGTCAGTCGACTCAGGCTTTACCCGTTCCACTCTCCCAAAAAAACGACTGTTTCTACCTCGGGATAACTATTGTTAGGAAATTGTGTTTCTACCAAATCTAAATTCCACTCTATGGACCATGCATTCTTGGGCCTCATGAGGAATCTGGGAGTTTTCTTCTCTGCCCAGTTTGCCTGTCCCTACAGTAAATTTTTCAAAATATCAGGATAAATATAGCTGCTAAACAAGTGAAAAACAATAGTAATAAGAAGTCATTTAAAAATATGCTGTTTCATCAAAAGACAACAGATGCTGGAGAAGATACAGGGGGTGAGGAAGAAACACTTTTACACTGTTGGTGGGGGTGTGAAATAGTATAACCTCCGTGGGAAAAAGTGTGGCAATTCCTAAAAGATCTAAAAATCGACCTTCCATACGACCCTGCAATCCCCCTTCTGAGAATATACCTGGAGGAACTCAAAAAATTACTCTGTGAAAAAGATACCTGCGCACACACGTTTATTGCAGCATTGTTCACAATAGCAAACCATGGAACCAACCATGCTGCCCATCGAAAGAGGACTAGATAAAGAAACTGTGGTACATATACACGATGGAATATTACACAATCATAAAGAAGGACAAAATGATGGACTTCACAGCAACTTAGATGGATTTAGAGTCTACAATATTCAGTGATTTATCACAGAAATAAAGATCTGAGTACCACATGTTCTCACTCATAAGTAGACCCTGAACATTTATCATAATACTATGGGAAAGAGATTGGCAGTAATGAGACATTGCCAAGGGAGGGGGAGGCACAAAAATCAATAAGGGTACTCACACTTTATCTATACGATAACCACTTACGTACCTAACCCTGAATTGTAACCCACATCTTTAAAATAAAAAATTAGACAAAAAAACTTTTACTTAACTCACATTGAATGTAACAGATTCATTTAGAAAGAATTGCCTTGGTTGCAGTATTGAAATTTTCTAGCAAAAAAAAAAAAAAATGTTGTTTCAGGCAGTGGTAGCAAAATAAAGATGCATTATTAGTAATCCATGAAATTACAAACAAAAATGTATTTTCTTTGCCAGTATATATGCCATTGGCCCTCTCATCCCAAACTGGGTGTTGTACCCAATAGAAAATAATTTTGCAGATAAATATGCCCCAAAAGTTTAATTCAAAAAATAATTATCTTTGTATGAAGCTACATAATTAATTTCTCTTTCATAGAATATTTAGTGCAGCTTTTTAGCTTTGCTAGCTCACAGTGGCAGAGCCCTCTGCGTAGCCTAAAAGACTTACAACTCCAAAGGTGAAGCAAACACATGTGCTCAAAGAAGCAGGATTTTGTCACAGTAAAGTGACTGAAGGAATGCCTGTCCTATCAGATGCTCAAGCTCATCTTCGCAACCTAAAGGGGTTCATTCTGGGGGTTCCTCAAAAAGTTGGAAATAGAACTAACATATAATCCCACCATCCCCCTCCGGGTATGTATCCAGGGGAAATAAAATCCCGATCTCTGATACTCCAATGTGTGTGGCAGCATTACTTACAGTAGCCAGGATATGACAATAACCTAAGTGCCCATCATTGGTTGAATGGATAAAGAAAAGTACGAGAAGTGTAGATGCATGTGTATGCAATGGAATACCATTCATCTTTCAGAAAAAAGAAAATCCTGCCATTTGCCACAATGTGGACGGACCTGGAGGACTTTGTGTGAAGTGAGATAAGCCAGAGATGGAAAGACAAGTACTGCATGATCTCATTTACATGTGGGATCTTCAAAAGGTCAAACTCATAGAAACAGAGAGTAGAAGGGTGGTTACCAGGGATCGGGCAGGGGGTGGGGCAAGAAGATGTTGGTCAAAAGGTATCAACTCACAGTGATGAGTCGAATAAGCTCTGGAGTTCTAATGTGCAGCATGGTGACTATAGTTAATACTAACACATTGTATACTTGATATGTGCTCAGTGAGTAAGTAGAACTTAAGTATCCTCACCACACACACACACACACACACACACACACACACACAAAGTATGTTCGTGAGGTGCTATGTATGTGAATTAGTTTGATTAGGATAATCATTTCACAATGCCTATCAAAACATCACATTGCACACCTTAAGCATATACAACTTTCATCATTTATCCTTCAATAAAACTGAAAAATAAGATAAAAGGCTTCATACTGACATTCCCACCCACCCTTTGAGCAAAAAAGTCTTCCTTCCACTTTGCCCACGGAAGCTAGAGCTGAGTAGATATTTGAGCCATGCTCACCGATGAATTTGAAGTCCCAGGTTGATGAACTTGAAGTCCCAGTTTGAATACTTGGGCTCAATGCCATTGGTTCATTCTCATTGTAACACATGACAATTAGTTTTCTGTTGGGTTACCTGCTGCGGAAAGGATTGATTTGGTGGGAAGAGGGAGTCAGGAAAGGTGTGGAGTTTCATGGGACGTTGAACAGGAATTCGAGAGTGTGAAGGTGGAGGAAACTGAGCAGGCAGAACACTGTCAATGTAGGATGAAAGAGAGAGCATTTGAGAGAGAGAGTTGTCAAGACACCAAAGCCAGCAGGGCACAGTGGCTCACGCCTGTAATCCCAGCTCTCTGGAAAGCGGAGGCGAGAGGATTGCCTGAGTCCAGGTTCAGCCTGGGCAACATGGTGAGACACAACTCTATAATAAATTAAAAATTAGTCAGGTGTGGTAGCACGCACCTGTGGTTCCAGCTACTTGAAAGGTTAAGGCGGAAGGATCAAGAGCCCAGCAGGTCGAGGCTGCAGTGACCATGAGCATGCCACTGCACTTCAGCCTGGATAACAGAGTAAGACTCCGACTCAAAACAAAACAAAACAAAAACACCAAAGCCACATGCCTGTCTCAGGACAACCCAAATGTGCCATCTCACAGAAAAGAAAGCTTAGCCTTTTTTCCAAAAGCAAAGTGCTACTTATACCAGAGGAGGATTACGGGACCTTTTCTATTATAATTCTAATTGTATCTACCCTCAGTCTCCTGGGAAGCATGACTTTGTAAAACTATTGTACAATTACCAGGCTGAGAGCATGGGGCAGGTATGAGGCAGAGGATAAGTATCAGGACTTAGACAACTGGATGGTAGCAGATTTCTTTGTAGATTAAACTGCTTGGGCATGATTTGATTGTACAACCAAACAACAATATACTCACACCAGACGATCTAAGGCAACATTTCTTGAAGCATGGCCTTGAGTGTAACTTTCAAAATTCACTGGCAATTTTTACAAACATGTGCAACCCAAAGCCTACTGAATCTGAATGTTTATGGGTGCTGCCTGATTAGTAACATATGTGACAAAACCCCCAGCTGATTTTCTGGGTGGATACTGAAATGTAACAATCATAGCACCAAAGACTGAAAAAAAATCTTCTATGAGGGTAGATGGATGGGCGTGTGGGAAGTTAAGGCTCTAAAATATCAGCTATGGTGGGGAAATCACACATAAACCTTTACAAATCTCTCAGAAACTGACATTTGATGACCAACACACCTTTTCTCAATTCTATTTTCCTTTTGTGTGTAAAAAGAATTTGACTTCTTTTTTTTTTTTTTTTTTTGAGTTGGAGTCTCACTCCGTCACCCAGAATGGAGTGCAGTGGCTGCTCCCGGCCACCGCAGCCTGGACCTGCTGGGCTCCGGTGATCCTTCCGCCTCAGCCTTCCAAGCAGCTGGAACTACAGGTGCGCACCACCACGCCCGGCTAATTTTTTTTTATTTATTGTAGAGATGAGATCTCGCCAAGTTGCCCAGGCGGGTCTCGAACCCGCGGGCTCAGGCAGCCAGTCACCTCAGCCTCCCCAGGCGAGGGATTACAGGTTGAGCCACCGAGCCCGGCTTAATTTGAATTTGACTTCTTTGAATGAGCGCTAGATTACAAAGTTGGCTAGCATTGAAAGGCCATCTTAAGAAATATTTATCTTCAAATTCTAGAATCAGCTAGTGCATGGGAATGTGATATGCTGAGAAGCCCAGGGTAAAACTGAGACCAGCTCAGGAAGCAGCAACTTTGGCTCCTTCTTTTGGTTAAGCCAGAAAATGGGCCAATATATTGGAAAGACAGATGTTGCCATGTATAAATTCATTCATCCACGTATTGTGCAACTACTCCACAGAAGATGTTATGTTGAATGATGTGAGTAGCAAGATGAGTAGGGAAATCAATGCTTATACTTCAAAAAAAATAGTATAACGAAGAATGGAAAACAATGAGAAATTTTCAATAGATGTTATTATCGGGTTGATGCTTTAAAACATACTAAGAATTTTAATTAAGTGAAAGAAAACCATAAGGACAACCAGATGGATCTGTAGAGATGAGTTTTAATTATTCACAGGTTGATAACAGAAAGAACACAAACATTACATTTTTCCGTTTAAATATTCATTCTGGAGTGTCCTGAGTTGCTAACCGATTCTGCTGATGTCATTAATTATTTAAATATAATGATAGTATCTCCAGGCTTCTCCTTGCAAAATGTGGTATATTCTGAGGAGTAGCCTATGGTGAGATCTACTGACATGAATTTCTGGGTCTGAGGGCTTGATGGTCTTCTATGCTCCCTGAATATGTATAACTACACAATCCCCCCGATACACGTGAGAGTCAAAGAGCTCATCAGCAATACCATATAGACTCCAAAGGGGGCTTACAGTGCCATCAACTCATGAAAAAGTTCTAAAACATCCTTCAGCAGGTTGCAAAGTAGTTCCAGAGTTCTCTGTCATTCAGAAGCAACAGGGGGAAAAAAATCTTCCTAGCACATATCATGCATCTCAGAGAAGAAACAGCAATAGTGTGAACTTAAAACGTACTCTCCATTCCTAAGGAGGTCGCCTTCAAGGGTATGTAATTGTAAACATATGTCAAAAATAAACCCCGAAGAGTATCGACACAGATTGCCTTTTTGCTATAAGAGGAGCATTTCTAAATTGGAGAGAACGTTCCACAATATATTTATATAAAAACGCTTGGTGCAAACCTAAATCCACGTCTATTTATACATTCTTAATAGTCTGATGTCTAAACATTCACATTGAACTCCTAATTCTCCACTACAGATCGATCGACTACACTTCCTTTTCAGTGTCTTCCTCTTAGCAGATTTTCAAAAATCCATACACTGTGAACCAAAGTGTCCTTAAGTCTCTAAGAGCACTGACTGTGGCCTTTCCATATGTACTAGATAAATAGCAAGCAAAGTCACCTCTACTCTTTTGACAATATATCCATAAGTTGTTTTTTCAGTCTAAATCATCTGTGCAGAGACTCTGAGAATTGGGGGAAAAATAAGTTTATATTTTGATACCTCCACCCTATAATTAGCTCTTTTTACCACAGGTACCCTATTTGCCAAGGCCCGCCTTCTTGTCATGCTGCAAGAGTACAGTTTGGGCTAATTTACTTATTTATTTATTTATTTATTGAGTTGAATGGTCTCTCACTGTCACCCAGACTGGAGTGCAGTGGCACAATCACGGCTCACTGCACCCTCAAACTCCTGGTCTCAAGCAATCCTTTCTCCTCAGCCTCCTGAGTAGCTGGGACTACAGCTAATTTTTAAAAAATTTGTATTTATTTATTTATGTATGTATTTATTGTAGAGACAACATCTTGCTGTGTTGCTCAGGTTGGTCTCAAATTCCCTGGCTCAAGCAATCCTCGTGTCTCAGCCTCCCAAAGTGATGGGATCACAGGCACGAACCACCACAGGCCAGAAGTGTAGTTCTTTAATCATGACCTCCCCTCCCTGCTGTACCAGTGTCGGGATGGGCTAGAAAATTCCTTCTGAAGGGAGGGTGGAGCACAGGAAAAGGGACTGGCAGAAAGTTGGCGTTGTTCCAAAAATTATGTTTACTGCTATAATTTTATATTTTGAAGAAATATTTTCATAACGACTTTGAAAGCAAACGTCAACTAAAATTTGTTTGCTAGTATATTCGTTTTGTATTGTTGCTGTAACTGATGACTGCAAACTGGTGGCTTAAAACAATGTGAATTACCTTACAGTTCTGTAGGACAAAATGCCAACACAGATCCCCCTAGGCTAAAATCAAGGGGTCAGTAGGATAGCATTTTTGGAGGTTCTGGGGACAAAACTGCCTCCTTTCTTTTTCCAGACTCTAAAGGACACTCACATCCCCCAGTCTGTGACTTTTCTTCCATTTGCAAAGTCGGCGATGCTGCATCTCTTGGACCATTGCTCTTTTCTCACACCTCCCTCTGGCTCTCCTCCTGGTCTGCGTTTTCACCTACTTTTGGACCCCTGGGTCTATTGGGCCCACCCATTTAATCCAGGATAACCTAGGTAAGTTCACCCGAATAACAACCCGAATTTCATCTTCAACCTGAATTCTTCCTTGCCATGTAGGGTTATATGTTCACAGATTATGGGAATTATTCTGCCTACTATAATTGCTGAGGGTGTTATAACATAATGAATAATCATGGAAGGGGTGTCCCTTTAAAGAAAGATGCAAATGCAAATAAAAAATGATGGTCCACGCAATATTTGCTTACTAGAGGAGCACCAGATTAAGAAGGCTAAACAACATGGGCTTAATAATAATAATTTGTTCAGGAGGTGGTTTGATCAGGTGGTTTGATCGGGAGAAGACAAAATATTGATGTGAAAGCCTACATTTTAGCTTTAGCTTTTCAGCTGAGGAGCTGTGGGTTCTCGCCAAAATCACTGTCTGGAGTCCAGTTTTCCCTGTGAAATAAGCACTTGAACCCGATGACATGTAACACTAAAGTGATCTCAAGGTGAAAATAAATAATAGAGCTTCAGATGTGCCCCAACCCTGGGGTTTTTATTTTAAAGGCAACCAAATCTTTAAACTTTGCATTAGTTAGTATTTAGGAAAGCTATTTCTTTCCCTATTTAGCTTACCATTTGAAGAACAGCTATTTCATGACTGGGACATTGTACAAAATTAGAGAGAAAGCAATTTTATATTGGTTGGGCTGTTCCCTTCATATTTTTGAAGTTTATTGACTTGTTTCTCTTTGTCTTGTTTTTCTTTGGGTTAAGCTATAAATTTCTCAGACAGGCATCACAAATAAACTGCAGCAGTCATAAATATGAATGGCAACAGGAACCGGGCAACGAGGCGGGAAGAAGGCAGAGTGTGATGCTCTAGGAAGTAGCAGGGCCTGTGGAAAATTACAGAGACCACCTCTTCTAAAAAGGGGTAGCCATTCCTCAGGTTGAGATCACTTGCCCTTAAGGAAAAGGTCCCTCATTGCTAGATAACTGCATTTTGTAATAAAATGTCCTGATTTGCAAATGTAAGCAGTGATTTCATATTTTTTAATACACACATGACAAAACATTTGTGGGCTAAAAACCAGCTGGAGGGCTTCTAGTGTGCAAATTCTGGCTAATTTTCTAGTCCTTATAAAACTAAATGCTACAAAAGTCTGTCACTCAACATCATAATGCTCTTCTATGCTTGTGAGAATGAAAAGACATATTCATGTATCGTGTAAAGGGTTGGACCAGTCAGCACTGTTACTTACACTTTCAGACATTTCTCTTTTATTTTTGTGACTTTGTATTTATCATACAGGCCTCTCTATAAACTTCCTTTACTATCAAGGAATAAATTGAATCCTTTCAGAACACAATCTTGGGATATGAGACAGAGGTAAGAGAAAAGATTTGGTTTGTGATTATCACAATAAGATCATTCTGGTCATCACTGAGAGCCCGGACATCATGAAACACTGGTAGATCATCAAATGCTGAGTGTCATGTCTTAAATATCAATGTCTATAAAATGTCACGTTTTGTGACAGAGAAAAATCTGAAAAACACACATGTGCAATACATAAATGTATGCACATGTATAGATATTTACATATGTATAGATATTTACACATTTTATTTCCTTGCGGAATACTTCTCAAAACATACATGCTAAAGTCCAAACACAAAAGCAAACTTCACCACCAGAGGGAGCTTAGTTTCCATTAAAGCAGCAAATATATAAGAAGGATTTCAAGAGTATGTTTGATTTCTTTGTGAACCTCAGGAAAGGAATGAAGGAAAAAAATAAACTTCAAAGGAGACTGAGTGTCTTAAAAGCCTATCACAAATGCCGGTTCCCGCAGGACTTGAAGTATTTTTCATGAGTCCTCATTTGATCAGGTGCTAAGTGGCCACTTATAAATGATTTGACAACTGACTTCCTTCCTTTCTGTTCTTTTCCCTGTCTTTGTATGAGAATGTCGTTAAGTTCCCATACGTTTAAGTGCCTGCCTTTAAGTAAAAATTACATATCATCACAATATCAGAGCCAAAATAGAGTCACCTAGTAGTAAAAGTAACATCTATCATATTCTCAAAAGAGACAACCATTTAATGATCAATCCCTACCAAATCAGTGTTCTACATGCCTATGAAATGCTCATTGTGCAAAGCATGGCTGGGCTTTGTGGGGCAGCCAGTTATAAACCAAAACACAGTGTTTGTCCTTAATGTAAACTGAGTACTGACTTGTGAGCTTACAGCCTGTAAGTACTGGAAGAAAGGAGTGAGGCCAGGGAAGGTATGCTGGTTGCAGAAACAGGAATGAATACTGTAGGAAGGATAGTAATTGAATAAGTGGAGGACAGGTGACATGTTCCCAGCAAAAGCAAGAACACCAAAGTGCAACCGCTGGAAGCGGAAGAGTGGGTGTGTGGTCAGGAAGTCATCATGTCTGATTCCACTGAAGGTTCATGTCGGCCTAAAAGGTAGGTCTAGACCACAGATTGTGAGGTGGCCTACCATGTTGGAAGACAGGCTAGCAGGCACATGGTGGATTTACTTCCTGGAGATGCAGAGAGTTCTTGAAGATCACAGGAAAGGAATGTAGAATGAAGACAGCATTGTTTATGGTTCTTTTGAAGGGAAAGAAAATTTGGGAAGCTCATTCAGTTTTGATCCTGCCTTTCTGCCTAACTTCCTTTATACCTTCACCAATATTTATTATCCTGGATTGAAAGAAAATATAGATATGTACAACGCCCTCTGCTTTATGTCCTGTGTTAAAATGCTGTGAGTTTTATACTAAAGTACAACATAAGTATAGACGAAGAAAAAACAAGTGCCAAAAGATGTTAACACCAGGGAACACCAGGCAGCAACAGCATGTTCAAAGGTAAAAGGCAATGTTGACAAGGAACTGGTAAGTGGTTTACTGGAGTGTGTGGTGTATGGGACGTGAGTAGCTTGTCGTGATGAGTGTGTAGACAAAAATGATGGCAGGGAAAGGGAAAAAGCCAGCCCTGACTTGATGGACAGCTCAAAGACAGGCAGGTGTATAGGGAACAAGGAAAATAGCCAAGGGTCCAAAACTCCAAAAGATGGGGAGCAGCCGCAAATACCAGTAACGTCAACACAGACATGAATTTGGGGAACAAGCCAAGCTTGGAGGAGAAAATGTCGGCTGTTTTTAAGTTTAATGGAAAAGTAAGATACCCAAGTATAAACATGTTGTTCAGTAGGCAATTAAAGATGTAAGACTGGAGGTCATGGGATAGTCACTGGGAGGATCTGTGGGTTTGGGAGGGATGAGAAAATTGCCCAAGAAGGAGAGACATTCATTTTCTACACCTCTCATTTAATACCCAATATAAGGAAGGCAGGACTACTTGAGTTATTCGTTCATGTTTGCTCTGTTCTTTTTTTTTTTTTTTTTTTTTTCACCCTTATATTTAAAGCCTGTAGCCTGGTTTTGTCATTTCTTGCCTCAGAGATTTTAGAAGGGAAGATGGAATGTGGAGGGACGGAGAGGGAGGACGACAGGGAGACACTTGGAGATAAAGAAGCCAGTGGGACCCAGGAGAGGAAGAACCTGGGTTGTGTTCCTTCCCCAATCACTGGACCTGCAGGGACACTGGGGTCCTTAGTGATCAACAGTAGAGACTGATGGCTGAGAATGAAAGGGACAGTTCTGATGCTTTAATGCTTCTTGAGACCCAAAGTCTTTAGACATCCCTGATGGGATTTTCTTCTAACCCCACAGGATCCAAGCTTGCAATCAGGGATAATTTGATTTTTTTTCAAAGGGAGATATTTTTAGACACATGAATTTATGAATTGAGATTTTAACACAGCACAATATATATACCTCAATGAATGCTTAAACATCACTTGATTTATATAGTCTGTCTCCCTTGCTAAGTGAGGCTGTAAATTCCTCAAGGGTTTATATCCCAACAAATAAAGGCTTAATTTTAGGACTGTTGATTCTGCTACTGAACTATAATTAAATTGTATACCTGAAAGGGACCTTAGCAAGTTACTTTTACTTTTAATGAAAGCTGGAATTAACCGAACAGGTATAACTTCATGGGTAGCCTCAAGGGGATTACATCTTAAAAGTGAATTTAAAAGTGAAGAGATATAGAAAGAGAACAGCTTGATATGAAATCAGTAAGTGGAAGTATCCACTGGTGCTATGTGAATACCGAAGAGGATGTGTTGCTTCTAGGAAAGTTTAGGGAAGGAGATTAGTAGGAACCTAAGCCAAATCTTGAGTATTAAGGTCGCAAGGAGATAAAGTATACTCTGCACGTCAGAAGTCAGTGGGCCATCTCTTCTGAGCTTCAATCACTACCTAACAGTACCATTTACTTCATTTTTACCATATTCCACTCTCCATTGTCATAATTTTTGTCTTTCTCACCTTTCTGGAAAATGTATCAAAGACAATAGGAATCCTGCCTTTTATATCTTCATAGAATTTTCATAGAACCTGGAGGTCTTGTTCATAAGAGATATTCAGTAAGTTAGAGTCAGGATTTACCCTGCTATACCGTTCTCATCTTAATGACCAAGAAACACACATCTGTTGTTAATAACTCTTCCAGTTGGCCCGAAGCCCATAGAAGAATGAGATTCAAAACAAAACACTGGAACACAATTGAATAGACTGTCAACTTTTTTATCACTCTAATTTTTTTAATCTATTATTTTCCTACCGTTATGTAGGATCAGTTTTTAAGTCCTAGTTGACAAGAAGCAGTGTAGAAAGAGTACAAAAAAGGGGCTTTGGGCACTGGCTATGGAACTTCTGTAACACATTGATAACTGTGAATTCTCAAGAAAGGTACATCAGATAATACGTGAAAATTACTCAGTAAAGAATAAAACACAACAGGCCATAGTGGCTCACATCTGTGATCCCAGCATTTTGGGAGGCCAAAGTGGGAAGATGCTTGAACCCAGGAGTTCAAGACCAGTTTAGGCAGCATAGCAAGATTTCGTCTCTAAAAAAATAAAAAAAATTACCTGGGTGTGGTGGTGCACACCTGTAGTCTCAGCTACTTGAGAGGTTGAGGAGGAAGGATCACCTTAGCCCAGAAGGCTGAGGCTGTGGTGAGCCGTGATCTTGCCACTCTACTCAGCCTGGGTGACAGAATGAGATCCCTGACTCACAAAAAAAAGAGTAAAACACAGCTTCATGGAAATTATTATTAAATAACTCATTTGTCTTCAAGATACTCTAGGAAATAATTGAAATTTTATTAAGAAAAAGCGGTCTTTCACATACTTTGCTCATATATGTGTTACTTGGTAAAATTGTATTTTTTTAATTCATTCAAATCACAAAATATTTCTCCCACTTAAATATATTTTAGAAAAAAATCTGAAAAAAATTAGAGTGCTAGGGTTGACTGAAGCTGAAACTATTTTTTTTTTTTTGAGTTGGAGTTTCACCTTGTCACCCAGGCTGGAGTGCAGTGGTACACTCACAGCCACCCCAGCATTGACTTGCTGGGCGCTGGCGAGCCTTCCGCCTCAGACTTCCAAGTAGCCAGAACTACAGGTGAATGCTACCACATCCGGCTAATTTTTGATTTATTATAGAGACGAGGTCTCGCCAAGTTGCCCAGGCTGGTCTCGAATCCCTGGGCAATTTTCTCGCCTTCACCTCCCAAAGTGCTGGGATTACAGGCTTGAGCCAACATGCTAAAACTTTAAAAATCCAGACATAGGGAAATATATCAATATCCACATTATTTTGTGGTTAACTTGTTGGACACATGAGCACTTTCCTTGAAGATGAGGGATGATAGTACCATCACCCATTCTGGGAGGATCTAATCTTGATATAATTAATGAGGCAGGTCATTTGGATGGGGGTAGAGTAGAAGGCAGTCACTGCTCGTCCTTTAGTTCAGGAGTAGCTGGGCTCAGACATTCAGAGATCTGAAGTGTTTCTGACAGGCAAGTGGAGACAGGGGCCTGACTTGAGTGGCAAACCTGCTTTTGTTTCCCTCTGGTGGAGCCTAAGCCAAATCTCGAGTACTGAGGCTGCAACAAGATAGGGCATACTCTGCATGTCAGATGCCAGTGGGCTGTCTCCTCTGAGCTTTGATCACCACCTAACAATACCACTTACTTCATTCACTTTTATCATATTCCACTCTCCATTGTCGTAAGCATGCATTTATTATGTATACAAATGCATCAGATATATTCATTTACCCTATTTTCCCTCTTCACAGAATCAGTGACACCTAGTCTCTAGAAGATCTTGTATATGCATACAAAGTGCAGAAAGATTACTGAGGTTCAGGGAGTGTCTAGTCTCCACCTCCTTCAATCACACTAGTCTGAGGTCAGGCTTTCTGAGTGAGCCAGAAGAGCATCCAACACTGATACCCCAGACATACAGACATCCCTCTCCTGGGGGGAAATACAGGGACAACTTGGACTGGAGGTGGCAGTGCCCAACAGAGTAGCTTTCTCATGAAGATCACCAGCAACAGCAGTAATGGTAACAAGATGAAAAATGGAAGGTACAAGAAACTGAGGGCCTTATTCTGGTACATGCGTGAAATCTCTGGGGAGGACATTCTGAGTCAGGTTAGTTTCTGGCAGAAATGATGTGGGCCCATATTATGATAATATGGATCTTAAAAAAAAAATTGAAATGTAACCTCATTTTTACATCACAGCCTAGTGAGGCTGCCGACATAAAAGATATATGCTTTAAAAATGTGTTCAGGCCAGGTGTGGTGGCTCACATCTTCAATCCCAGTATTTTGGGAGGCCAAGGTGGGAGGATTGTTTGAGCACAGGAGTTTGAGACCAGTCTGGAAAACATACCAAGACCACATCTCTACAAAAAATTTTTTGAAAAATTAGCCAGGTGTGGTGGCATGCACCTGTATCCCCAACTACTCAAGAGGCTGAGGCAGAAGAATCACCTGAACCCAGGAGATTGAGGCTGCAGTGAGTTGTGCTTGTGCCATTGCACTCCAGCCTAAGCGACAAAGTGAGACGGCCATTCAAAAAAAAAAAGTGTTCAATCTACATCACCAATGAGTATTGTTAATTATGTATAATTATTTGGCATAAGCATGTATTTATTATGCATGCAAATGCATCAGATGTATTCATTTACTCTATTTTCCCACTTCACAGAATCAGTGACACCTAGTCTCTAGAAGTTCTTGTATATGCATACAAAGCACACACTCACACTGCAATTGTTTTAGAACAACTCTTTCCAGAGAGTATTCGCATGAAAAAAATTACTTTTTCATTCTATTTCTCTACGTTCCTTCTCTTTCTGTCTATGCACATACATGAAAATTAATGGAAGTATCATACTGATAAGATTAAGCTTTTGGGTTGTCTTTCTAAAGGGAGTAAACATTTAAGTTTTAATATTTGTCTACAATAATAAAGAGACCGAGGAATGCTACCGAACTCCTTCTCTCTCCCAACACAATTTTCAGTTCATATGCTGAGAGTGACAGTCTAAGAAAAGTGCACATCAGAAATCTCTACGAGAAAAAGTCTCCAGTCTTTTAAATGATCCTTTACTGTACTCAATGATTTGTGTAAATATGTAAAAAGAATAATTAATGCCCTATTAGTGATCGATGATTTGCATATTATAAATATTTAGTGTGCTAAGGAAATACAAAACAGTGACTTCAGAGTTGAACATTTTTTTGTTTTGTTTTGTTTTTTTTTGAGTTGGAGTCTCACTCTTGTCGCCCAGGCTGGAGTGCAGTGGCACACTCATGGCTACCGCAGCCTTGACCTGCTGGGCTTAGGCGATCCTCCTCCCTCAGCCTTTTAAGAAGCTGGAAATACAGACGCATGCCACCATGCCCAGCTAGTTTTTTTCTGTGATTTATTGTAGAGACGAGGTCTCACCAAGTTGCCCAGGCTGGTCTCGAATCCCTGGACTCAGGCAATCCTCTTGCCTCGGCCTCCCAAAGTGCTGGGATTATAGACTGAGCCACCATACCCGGCCAACAGTTGTTTGATATTAAGCAATAACTAGAAGCAAAATAAAATTTTCTTTGGGTAACACATATAAGATTGTGAAAGAGTAGTATTATGCATCACTTCATGATTAAACCATATCTTTTAATATTCATTAAGATGTTCAAAACCAAAGCCAAGAATAGATGGTCTATAATTGCTTAACATGGCTGTCTTTTATAGTATGCTGTTTATCTTCGTTTATCTTACATTCCCTATTTATGGCAGAACTTATGGATATTCCCACTGGGATTCTCAAAACTCTTAATTTGTTCACATATTTTGGCTTCTTTCCAGATCTATGTGAACAGTAACTGAGCCAAGAAACAAACAGGAGGAAATGTCTTTGAATAGCATTCTTTTACCATCGGGTCATACATACCTCCATTCAGTAAAACAGGCAACTGAATTCCTGAACTGGGCAGTTCAATAATACATTTTTAAAACTCAGGTGGGATTAAAGAGAATGATTTTCTATTCAGACAGGAAAAGAAAAGAAGAACTATGAACTTAACAAGGTCTTAAAAACACACACAGGATGGAAAAAAAATGCCTCCGAACTATTGAAGAAAATTAGTAACACACAGATTTTATCATCTATTTCCTCCTCCTCAAAGGGATGTTTTGTTATCCTCTTAGTCTGAAGAGCTTGCTTTCAACCAAATTAAAGGCTCAGATGTAAAGAATAGAAAAGGAAAAAAATATAAATAAAAACCCGACATACCAATAAACCAACCAATTTCAATGGCCCATTTTATAATGAGGTAGAACAAAGAACATAATGGATAGCTCCAAAATGGCAAAGTTCCAGAAACCTCATCAGTTAATCTACTAGATGCTTTGCCAAACCTTATCCAAATAACACAATTATTACAGTCTGCAGACTAGTGGAAATTCTTACAAAATTGGTCTCCACGTGGAGTCTCAAATCATGCTTCCCCCTCGGGTCAAAACGATCATTAGGATTGTCTTGTTGAAGCTTTTGCCTCTAGGCTCAACTGCAGTATTGCAAAGTGGAATATTAGGGAATGCATCCAGGTAAATTTTTAAGGTAGATTTAATCGAATTTTTTAAACCTTGATCACAGTGCTTCCTATTTGTGATCCAATTCCCTAAACAACTATCCAGTCAAAGTAGAGGTCAGAAATACTGGATTTCTAAACTTGGTTTTGGTTCCAGTATTGGGGGCGGGGGGTGATATGAGCCCTTAATCTCTGCATCTGCCTTTTTGCAACTGTCATATTACAAGGTTGATATAGACCTACCTCATAGAGCCCCTGCAAGGATTAATTAAGATTACATTGGAAGAAAAAAACTACATTTGACAAGCCAGGCTCCATCAATGCTGCTAAACAGACCCAGATGTTTGAACAACTGTTCAGATTATTTGGTAGCATCCTTACTAAGTAGAGAATTAATTTGCATAATGCATTTCAGCTGCAAAGATGGTGTTAAAAGAAAAATCAAAGATCTAATTGTTTAGATGGGAAGGGAAAAAACAATCTGGCCCTGCTCTGCCCTCTGTTATCAAATTGGGTATCATTCACCCCCAGAATTTCCTATCGAGCAAATATTGGTTAACATGTGATTGAGACTATTCATGGCAAGGGGAGACTACATAATTTCTCATTCCTGGGCACTTCTCTAAACCTTTTTAAATAAAAATGGTGAGTGGTTTTCAACTTCTCTTTTTATGCCTTGCTATATTGCTAAGGCATGAATGGCTACATGCATCTCTTTTTCATCAAGAAAGCACTTACTTCCACGTTTCCATCTTCTACTTTCATTGACCATTGCCTGAGAAAATCCCAACAACTTTAGAGCTCACAGTGATGGTGTAAACAGCAACCACATGTGCATATCAGTCTTTGTTGATATCATCAGCACGTGCAGATCTAAGGACGTTCCAGAATATGTTTGTCTGTTGTGGGTGGTGATGAACAAAGGAGGGGAAGTATACAGAAACACCAGAAAATAATGGGCTTTAACCCATTTTCTTTCTCTTGCTATTAAAGAAAAAAAACCTGAAAGTCCCATCTTTGAGCATCATTCTTTAAGTTTCTTAAAATAGTATGTTTGGTAATATTATGTATCATAGTGCTCAGAAATATAAGCTCTGGGGCTATGTAACCAAATTTGAATCTCATTTCTCCCAATTGCTGCCTGGTTAATTCTAAATAAGTTATTCAAAATGTGTGTATGCTGGTTTCCTCAACTTCTAAATGGTGATGTGCATACTACCTAGCACATAAAGTTTCATGAAGAATAAAGAAAGAAGCTATGTGCATGTAAAACACTAGGAACAGTTCTTAGAACATAGTAAGGAATCATGTAATAAGTGTTAACTATTTTTATCACCTATTATTTCAAATGCACATATTTTTAACTCAATATAATTTAATATCCAAGAGAGTTTCACCTCTTTTGATAACTTTTCTGCATCATTCAAGTATATTTTTCCCCTTCAGAAACAATTTAATATGGAATGAACTATTTTCAGAACCTTCTAGTACTTTGGGACCACTGTTCTATTAATTCTCCTATAAGCATTCTGCTTTAGTAAATGTGTCTCCAGATACATCTTAGACTTGAGAGGGCAAACATTGCCACAGATTTTCTTTCATTAGTTACCAGTCGGTGTGCAATTAAGAGACTGAAAACTCAGTACTAGCAAAAGACTATGAGCATTTATTTTGCTCACATGTCTGCTGGAGGTCAATGCAATTTGCATAGGTGTCTCTGCTGATCCCAGGCAGGCCTTTCATCCATGTGTGGGTTAGCTGGAGGTCAGTTGACCTAGGCTCTCATCTTCCCTTTGGGGACAGCAGGTTAGGCTGGGTATATTCTTCCCATGGTGGTGGTGGAAGCAGAAGAGAGCAAACAGAAACACATAAGGTCTCACAAGGCATAGTCTCAATGGCACACTGCCACTTCTGACTCAATCTATTGGCCAAAGCCAGTCACATGATGAATCCCAAATACAAAAAGTAAACATGTGATCCTCCAGTAGAAGGGAAGGAAAGGAAAAGATGAGCCCTAAACAATAATTCATCACAGACATTGTTAAGTGATTGCAATACTTTTTTCCAAGGTGCCTGAGTACAGCTTCACATGCTTAACAGTCACTATAATTGTGAGGAAGCTGGTTAAAAATGAAGAGAAGAAGATAAAATCTAATGGAGATGGTTGATTTTGCAACTTTTAATTTTTTACAGAATAATAGATCTGGGCTTCAAATTCTTTCTGTGATGTATAGCATCATATTGTTATATTTTGAAAATGTTACATTTATTTGTGACTGAGTTTGCTTGAAAAATATGTACATATATACTAAATATAAATGAAAATGCTATTAGATTTTAAAATATCAATAATTGATTTGCTTATTAACTTTTTTGTAAAGAGATCGTATTTAGAATCTTTCATAGCACTTTGTTAGTTTTCAACTTTAAAATATGCATACATTTTTCAGAATTTTGAAAATGAAATGTATAAGAACATATATAAATTCTACAGTGTTAAATGCTATCCACACAGTCACTTCTGGTCCACTGATTTTAAGCTATACAAACAAATCCTAAATTAAATTGTTTTCTTTATTTACAAATTAAACTTTTACAATCATTTAATCTTTTTCCTTCCATATAGTTTTCTTGATATTTTAATTAAAATATTATGATGTATGTTTTTTGTGGATTTATAATTGGTTTCAACATTAAAACAAAGCAAAATTTACACTTTTTAGTATAAAAATGTTCCACAAATTGATTTTTATTAAATAATTGCTGCATTTATACATATAAAGTAAAATTTGAGCTATAATAAATTAACATGGGAAAAATGTTTTCCTGTTAAACCAAGGCAAAATGCTTAAAATGACCATAATAACAATGGTCCTGATGGAATATAGGGGTTGCTTATCTTTAGCTGTGTATATTTGCAACAAGTCATCTCAAATTTAGCATGCTTATGAAAAAAAATACTACCTCCTATCAATATTTCATCAACCAAATCATTGTTCAAACTGTGATAAATTCCTAAAATGACTAATTTTAAACCACATTTCAGTAGCATCAATTTAGAAAGAAAACAGTCCACAAAATTTCTCACAAGTAGAAGCAATTTCAGCAACCCTCAAAAACATAATCACTATTTTTTAAAAGAGATTTTGGAAAATAATGTGAGAATGGACCATCTTTAGAAAAGTAAATTTACAGAAGCAGTAATAAAAACCTAGCTGGGTTGCCTCTTGATCTTTTAACAAATGATAAAAGCATTTATCTTTCTCTCTTGGCCAATAATTCTCTCCATTTCCTTCATCCCAGCTACAATTTCTGTATGTTGGGAAGGTGGAGAAAAGCCAAAGGCTCCAGGGATCTTGTCGAGTGTTTGGACAGACTGTCTCCCCTCCCTATCCATTTCGTGTCCATTCCTCCCTCCACAGCTCCTTCAGAGCTTTTGGCTTGTACATTGCAGCCTTTCTTTTGGCGGTCTCTGCCATGCATCATTGCTAGACAGGGATAATGAGCTAAACACTTATTATCAGTCCTCCTGAGTTTAAGCCCTGCCTCTTGTTACTGTGCAGTCCCATGACTCTTGGCAAGGTAACTAAGATTCCCAATTTCCTCATCTAGATAGTGAAGGATGCAGAGATTTGTAATTTTCCAATGCTGCAAACTGCTTCATAAACTATAAAGAACCAAATACTATTTTTTTCAGACACGATTTAATATTTTATTAACTAGGCTTGATTACACTAAATGTTTCTGATTGCCTAGGGTAAATCATGCTCACTGCTCCAGGATAAATTCTCATTTGCTATAACATTCTTTTATTAAGTTGAAATCTATGTGAACTCAGTCAGCAACACCGTAGAGCAGGGCGATTTTGCTGTGCCACAGATATTCCCAGTGTCCTGCCTTCTTCTTAAAGGGGGGACACTTATCCTCCCCCTTTACAACCTTGATAACATTTCCCCTTCTGCCTTTGCGAGCTTTTGCAAACTCTTCAAACATCTCACCTGAAGACTTCAACAGGCACATGGTGTAGACTTTGCAGCTGTTTCAACACACAGCCATCCCCTTAACAGGGGCATAGACACTCTAACCAAAAATCTACACATTGTCCACATATTTCACCCTCAAAAATGTGAACAAGTGGATTTGATGTTTCTTAACATTCCTAGAGAGACAAAAAAAGTGATGAGCCCAGGAATTTAGATCCAGGCCTACATTAAAATAACACATTTCATTTAGGAGAATGAATTGCAATTATTATACCATGCCCATTATATTCTCACTATTACTTAAATGTAAAATATAAACTCTCTTACTATATAGGTACTTGAAAAATACAGGGAAAAAAATCCTCTAACGTGTTAAAGAAAAATTCCACAAGGTAGATATTTTATCCTCTATCTTTAACTGAAAACATTTCATGCAACTTTCACTTAGTTTCAACATGCAGCCTAAATCCTGGAATAATCTGACATAATCTGTTTTATAAAATAAGTATATACATATAATAAATGTAATCTCTAATGACTGGACACACACAATTTAAAAATATGATGAATCAGAAAATATTAACATTTAAGGTACATATTCCAATGGAAATTGCAAAGAATAAGAACCTGATTGTAAAAGGTAGCAGTATCCTGTATCAAAAGAATAACTAATTTTACTTTATGATGTGCAACAGATTCTCTGCCTTATAGAAGATAATTAAACCAGGGATAGACTAATATAACTTTTATGAAATTTTCCAGACTTTTAAAAACCTATTCAGAATAACTAGAGACCCTCTGCAACAATGTAAATCATAATTACACTTCCTAAACCAAGAAAAATACACACTTTTAAAATAGAAAAGTAGAATAAGATTATGTCTCCTTTAGGGATCTAGAGTCCATGAGGCAAATGGGGAAGACATTAGAAAGAATTCCACTTCCTGTTATCCCCCTAATTTTTAAGGTGTGAAGAGTTTGAAAGGATATTTTAGAATTAAGAAAAATTCTGAAGCTTATCCATTAGCTTCATTGTAGTGTGATTTAATTAACACAGAGTTAAAATATTATCTAAAGCTTTCTAAGTTCTCATTCCTTGAAAGCAGCAGTCCCCAGTCTTTCGGGCATCAAGGACCAGTTTCACGGAAGACAATTTTGCCATGGATGTGAGGTGCGGGAGGGATGTGCAGTCAAACCTCAATGCTAATGTAATCTGTATTTGCAGCCGCTCCCCAGTACTAGCATCACCACCTCAGCTCCACCTCAGATCATCAGGTATCAGACTCTCATAAGAAGCGCACAACAAGATACTTCTCATACGTAGTTCACAGGAGGGTTCGTGTTCCTATGAGGTTCTAATGTTGCCTGATCTGACAGGAGATGGAGTTCAGGCAGTAATGCCAGCGATGAGGAGCAGCTGTAAATACTGATGAGGCTTTGTTTCCTCGCCCACCACTTACCTCCTGCTGTATGGCCTGATACTTGTCTGTGACCCAAGGGTTGGGGACCCCTGCTTGAAAGAATAGCTCACCTTTTTTTTTTAACTTTTCAAGACTTTGTGAAAAGATTCTCTCATGTGAAGGCTATTATTTTTCACTTACCTACTCTTTTCTTGTTCAGGCAATTTATATTTGACATAAACAAAAGTACTGTTTTTTGTTTTTCTGTTTTGGGGCTTTTTTTTTTTTTTATTCGGATTCTCACTCTGTTACCCAGACTGGTGTGCAGTGGCATACTCATGGCCACCGCAGCCTTAATCTGCTGGGCTCAGGCGATCCTTCCGCCTCAGCCTTCCAAGTAGTTGGAACTACAGGTGCACGCTATCATGCCCGGCTTATTTTTTTTATTTATTGTAGAGACGAGGTCTCACCAAGTTGCCCAGGCTGGTCTCGAACCCATGAGCTCAGGCAATCCTCTCACCTCGGCCTCCCAAAGTGCTGGGATTACAGGCTTGAGCCACCGCGCCTGGCACAAAAGTATTCTTTATTTCACTGCTATAAACAATGATCCACTTTTATTGTCTAAGCTCCTACAAATCATAAGACGACATAGAAGACAACTCAAACATTCTACCACAGACAATAAGGAGGTAATGAAGCACAATACAGATACTTGGATACATGTTTTAAAAAGGCAAACAGGTAGTTTTCTTTGTGCACTTCATGCTACCAGTAGCTGACCAACAAGTCCAGAATTTCTTTCTTTGATTAAGGCAGCAATGATGATGGCGCCTTGCCTTAAACTTTCCTGTAGCTTCTGCTCATCCTGAAAAGGAAGAATAAAACAACAATTATTTTAGAAAATACATCAGACATTCATTTGACAAGGAGCCACTCTTCAATCTCTGCTGCTCTTTGGATCTGGCACTGTATAAACTCAGATCACAGCCACTGGTGTGGTCACAGTCTCCCAAGTAAAATAGAAATGCTTTTGCAAGCACTTTTCATTATAGACCAAAAAAGAATCTGCTAAAGATACAAAGAAAAACACTGACACAATTTCACATGCTAACAGAAAGAAACAAAGGATTATTTTTTCCTAATCTGATTTCTGACAAACGTTGGCTCCTCACTGAAGTGTGAATATTTTGTCGATGATGCAAGCCCTTTCTTTGTCTTGCTTCTGAATGTTCTCCAACTTCGTTATGAACTGTTTGTAAATGCTAGCATGGGGCGGGGGTGGGGGGATATGGGGGAGGAACCTGCTTGCCTTTTGTAAAGTAAGGATCAGGCAAATCCATAAAATGAGTTATTTCACAAGTTACTAAAATGTGGTTTTTGTCTTTGAAATCATATTGTCCATGAAAATCCACTTATTCTAATTATTTAGACTTCTTGAAAGTATGAGAAGATTATAATATAAAGGGGAAGGGAAAGTGGAATCAGAGCTAATATCTTTCAGGTCTCCGTGTTGTGAACTGTGCTGTATTTTAATAGAGGGATATGGTAACCAATCTCTAAACTGAGCATCATTCTTAATGCCTTATCCCAATATCCAGTATATTGCTAGGACTGATTGATTCTTCTTCCTTATTTTTTCTTGCATCCATTCACACTGGGATAAGGCATCAAGGATCATGCCACTCAAACTAACACTGCCAGCATACCCTCTATCCTCAATTACTGAAACACTCTCATAAAGAGTCCCTCTGAAGTCTTGCCTTTTCTACTTCTTTTCCCACAGGGAAGGCAAAATATTTATTTTAAAATGCAGATCTGATCATACACTACCCCGCCTAAAATCCTTTGAAGGCTACTTTTATACCTCAGGATAAAATCTGACCTCTTTACCTGATAAACTTTTTTATCCGTCCAGCCTCTTCTTGACATTCCCTTAAAAACCACTCAGTTCTCCAAGCCATAAAGAACTGTTTAAGACTGCACAAACAAGTATTTTTCTGAAGTTGAATCACTTTTTAATAGCTAATCCCTTTACCAGAAAGCTTTCTCACACCCTTGCTGGCTTAGCTAGCCTTAATTACTAGCTGGGGTTCAGCCCTGATATCAGTAACTCTTGAAATCTAACCTGACTTCTATCTTCCAGCCCAGTTTGTGTGACTATGTTTCCACAGCTGTAAATTCCTCTAGCACATGAATTTTAATAGTCTTTTAGTCAACCATCTATTTTACCGGATGGTACGTTTTTGATGTAAATAATGTTTTGTATTATCTTTGAATATGGAACATTTAGCTCAATATCTAACACATGGTAGCACACCATAAATTGTAACAAATTCAAAGTGAAGGAGGTTCTGACAATGATGATAGATATCACCACCCTTTCAGGTGATGTCGTTCGCTGACATTGCTGTATTGCTGTATTGCTGTATTACCCTATTTGCATATTTAGCTTGAAGCCTGGCAATAGCACAAAAGAAATTCTATTGAAGTTTTGCCCCTACCGCTACAGGCCTCCAACCTTGCTGGCCCTGCGTTCCTTATCTATGGGGATGATGGTGAGAGACCACCTCTGCTGAAATTTCTCTTTCCTGTCAATTTCCCTGGTTGTGTTTTAAGGTGTGAACCTGGGGAAGAGCAACTACTTTGCTTCTCTCAAGTGGGATTTATATGACATTTCAATATTGATTTCCTATGCTGTTTTTGTTTCCAGACTATTACAAGACCTAAATCACACATATAGAAATCACAAAGTCAGATATGTTTGAGTTTAAAATATGATTCACTTACATGAGAGTAGGTATCATCCATGTCACATCATTCATAAACATAGAAATAAATATTCTAAAACTGAACAAAATACAAACCAACCATGGCCATGCATTTGTCACTCTTAATAATCAATGAATTACAATGCTGCAGGTTCTTAATGCACCTCTATTCCTTAGTCTCGTCTATTAAATTAATAACACAGTTAAGTTAAATTAAATGATAAGTAAGGATTCTTCTTTTAAAAATAAACTGAAAAAGTCTATCCCAATCACTCTTTTGAAGCCAGTTTATACTTGTCATAATGAAGACAGCACAGTAACAAATGAAGAAATTAAGAGAAAACCACCTAAGATTCCAGGGCTAGAAAAATGGCATTTCTATATCTTAAAATAAATCTTCTATGCTCATTTTCATAGCTCTGTAACTTGCATACTTTTAGCTAATAAAGAATTTAAGCAAGATGTTCTTTTAAAGATTAATTTACTTCTATAATTTTTATAGGCTTCATTTTGAAAGATTAGAATTCAGTGACAAGAAATTATGTCATTCCCCTGAATATCTGTTTTCCTTCTCTATATGAACTCATTTGATCATTGTACCCTTGAAAAATATGGAAATTTAAAAACAGATTCAACAAGATGGTGAGACACACATATATATACTCAAAAAACTCAAAGTATGTGCAAAGATCAGATAATCACACAATTTATGGATTTTGAACTTATCACAAAATTCCATATCTTTAGGACAGTGTTGATAACAGAAGAAAATGCAAACTCAAATATAACTTGAAAAATAATTTCTTGCTGTCAGCAAATATGCAAAAAAATTTGTTTTAATCCTTGAGAAGAGTGGGAACGAGAAGGGTAGTACAGATGGTCATTTTATCATTCACATATATAAATCTAAACAGCCTCGTATGTATGTATACATACATTATATATATATACATATTACATACAGATATACATGCATACATATTCCTTTCTGAGGTCCAAATATTATACAACAAAAATTGTTGATATTAGACTTAAGCAAGCAATGTCAATATGAAGAGTAAACAATCATGTTGATAGTTTGCACTCTTGATATAATATAAAAATAGCATTTACATCTGTGGTCTTCCTCCTCAAACCTAAAACCCCATTCCAATCATGAAAAAGACATCATAAAATTTCAAACTCTGTCTTCTCATAAGACAATAAAAATGCAGCTTCTAGTTGAAAATACATTGATTCTTTTTCTTGGTTACCACTGTATGATAGCAAAAATAGAAACCAGCTAACAATGGGAATAAGTATACTCTTCAGTAGTCAACTTTCTTAAAATACTGGGAGGGAAAATATCAACATATTAAAAAGAGTTACTTTTGGATGATGAATGTATGGTAATTTGTATTTCTTCTTTGTACTTTGTTATACTTTCAAATGTCTATAATAAACATATTTTATTCTTCGCACAAGAAAAAATCATCTTAAAATTTAGTTTCAAGACTGTTTAGATTCAAGAAACTATATTTGATTTGTTATCATGTAAAATCAATAATACAGAACATTGTGCAAATTTCTGGAGGACATTTCTCTCTATAAACATCTTCAGAATCCATACAAATAAAACGTTTTTTCTGTTTGAAAATTCTAGGCCAGGCTCGGTGGCTCAGCCTGTAATCACAGCACTTTGGGAGGCTGAGACAAGTGGATTGCCTGAACCCGGGGGTTCAAGACCCAACCGGACAACTTGGCAAGACCTCATCTCTACAGTAAATCAAAAATGGCTGGGCGTGGTAGCGCATGCATGTGGTAGCTACTTGGAAGGCTGATGCGGAAGGATCGCTGGAGCTCAGTAGGTCAAGGTTGTGGTGGCCAGAGCGTGCCACCGCACTACAGTTTGGGCGACAGAGTGAGACTCTAACTCAAAAATAAAAGAAAAGAAAATTCTAGCTTTCAGTAAAAGGCTCCCCCAAAAAAACCATATTAATAATCCACAAAGTCCAAGGTTTCTGCTGACTTAGATGTTAAAAAAAAAATCACTTCATTTTATTCATCACGTAACAATTGTTCAATAAGAATCTTGAAGAAGTTTTTATAGCTGGATTTCAGAATATTAGGAAAAATACCAAAATACCAATATAAAATAGTTATTTTTTATTTTATAAATCCTAAAACTGAATTATTTAAGATTAGAATTCATCATGAGTTTTATTTGAAAACATATATTTAACTAGTTCTCTATCACCTGTAATTTCAAGATTAGGAGGAAATATACAACATTTAGATAAAGATGCACAAAAGAAAAGTTCTAATTACCACTGCCTCTTAAACATATAAGGTAATTCTAAATTTATTCCATTGTAATGAAGTCTTAGCAATGAAATCTCATACTTCAGGCTTTTTGTATGTGTGCCTGTTATTATTGTTAATTTGGTTTCCTTAAGATGATGATATCTAGCATTTTTAGCAGAGTAGTGAAGTCTTGATGAAAAATTCTCATGGGACCTCTAAGCCGCTGGCAAACTTTTGGGAAATTAAGGAAAAGGGGGGATTTCTTTATTTTCACAGAAGATTGGGAATGACAGTGGCACTTCCATAACTCATAGCAGCTCTTTTACTTCCTTCTTCATCTTCCACCTCAAAATTTGGACAAGTAAAGCATGTGTTTCCAGAAGTAAACTACTAATAAGCAGCACCTTGCAAGTATACAAATGGTCAAATTCTATGATGTTCATGTCTTTACAATTCCTTATTTACTCATTGTCCCTTTCAATTTTCTCAAAGGACCACTTTTGGAAAAATGATTCCCAGAGTACTTAAACTTGACAAACTTTTTACAAAATATATGCTTTAAAACATTAAATCCGTTAAATCTCAGCTACACAGATGTCAGTACTTGAATTAAAGAAGTGTAAACAAATTTATGGCCGACTGTTAGGATCAAATTTATGTGGCTTTTGTAGAATACTTTGAAATACTGTCTCAAAGAATAGCAGGAAAAGCTATGACGTCATTGTTCTCCAAATCTTTATAGACAACCTGAAAGGAAATATTTTAGAGATCTACATCCTCCAAACACATTTCTCCTAAAGAATACAATGTACTGCTAAAAGGAAAACTATAAAGTTAAAATATATGCACATATATTTAGGCTTTAGAGGGCTCAGCAGATTACACAATGCTTCTTGAAGGATAAACATTACATTGTCTCAGCAAATTCCACACCTAAAAAACCTAATTCAATTGCCATTACAAAACTCTTGAAATTCAGGTTGCTTATAATTTCACATTAATATTCTTCTGCCACCCTTGTTCTGGTGAACTTAGGCAAAAATTGTCATCTGTCACCAAATTTCAAACACTAAACAAATAAAAGTGTACTTAACTATATCTAGTCATATATAAACACACCCGCCACATCTCTATGCCACATACAATATAAAAAAATCACAAGTGGCAGAATTATTAAACTTTTAACAGGCTTGTTATATTTGCAAGAATATTAATATCAAATCAAAATAATTTGAAGTTAAATTTTCTTTTTATATGCATTCTACTCGAACAAAAAACCAAAAAAACAAAACGAATGATGACACACTGTCCCCTAGTGGAGATAAAAATAAATGTTTAGTATTTGTAAATTTCCAAATCTGCAGAAAAAAGCAATCACCTATTGATAGGGTTTAAGAAAAACACAGCAGCCCTTTTTCTAAAAAAAATAAAATAAAAAATTCTCAAGCAATTGGCAGTAATGGGAAACTGTTGGGGGGGGATGGAATTGACAGTTGAGGGAAACTGCTAGGAGAGGGAGGGGCATACGTAAATGCATGATCAATGTTTGTATACCTAATCCTGAATTGTATCCTACATCTTTACAATAAATTTCTTTTTAATTATCTTTTGCTTCTTTAAGTGGAAGAACTGTTTCTCAAAAATATAGAGAATCTAATGAAAATGGACTTGGATTTATTGATCAACATAATCATCACATAATAGTTTTAGTTTTATTCTCTGTGCCTAGAATAGGATCTTGACATACAGCATGTACATAATAAGTATTTGTGGAAAGAAGTAATGAAGAAAAAAGGATTGATCAATAAAACCCTGGAAGGCAGCACTTGTTCCTTGAGAGAATAGAGAAAGGAAAGACTCACACCACACGGTGCTCTGAGCCATATTGCAGTGGGGAAAATTTGGGCAGCCAAGGCACCAGACACCTGGCCTGATGAACAAGGAATTCATTATTGCCTCAATTATTTCTAGATCTGGGACTTTTCATACTTTCATACTTTATTTTCTTATATCATTCATAATATAAATTATATAACTTAATAAATTTGAAAAAACAGTCTCATATACAATGTCCCTTTTAATTAGGAAAACATTTTTTGATCCTACACAACTCACCCCAGAGTTACTAAGTCCTTCTAGTTTTCTTTTGTGACATACCTCACCCATCATGTTCCAACCAGTGTAAGCCTGCATCCACACCATCACATGCCTGGACTCCTCTGGGATGCTATCACATATCTAAAGAGCTTGGTGCTTCTGGTTTTGCCTGTTCAGAGCAGCAACTCCATCTCACATTGGAGCCCAGCCTGCCAGCCCTGCCCAACTGCAGATCACAATAGTGGAGTGGCTTAGCCAGAGAATGCATCTTGTTGACCAGCCTAACTAGAAGCCATTGCAGTACCCAGGCAGCATCTTTGCCTGATGGCAGAGCCTAGCTAGTGGTCTCACTGTAGAGCAAAGATCAGCCAGCAGCCCCATCTGACATCAGAACAAAGGCAATGGTCCCTCCATCCAGAGAAATCATAAATTATATCTGCCTGGGTGGTTGCCAGATGACCCCTCTAGAATTCACAGGCTAAAACTATAGTAAAATTCTACCTCTGCCAAAGAACACTTGTAAAGGCCAGGAGAGGGGGCTGTCTCCTCAAATGCGCATACAACAATGTAAGGACACAAAGATTACAAAGAATTAGGGAATCATTACATCTCCAGAAGAAACTAAAAAAACTCCAGTAAATGAAAGGAATGGAGATCTATGAAATAACTGACAAAAAATTCAGAATAATACTTATAAAGAAATTCAGTGAACTACAATAATATACAGATACAAAATTAACAAAATTTGAAAAACAAAACACACATACAAAACAAAAATTTGACAAATAAATAGAAAAAAGACAAAGAAAAAATTCTGAGAGCAGCACAACATAAGAAACACAGCACATAAAAATGATTGACAATATGACTATCAGTGGATTTCTCAGCAGAAAGCTTGCTGGCTCAGAGGGAGTAGTATGATATATTCAAAGTGCTGAAGGGAAAAAGAAAAAAATCAAACTTTCAACACAGAATACTTTATCCAACAAATCTGTCTTACAAAAATGAAGGAGAAATAAGAACTTTCCCAGACAAATAAAAACTAAGAGACTCCATCACTACTAGACCTGTCTTACAGGAATTGCTTAAGAGAGCTATTTAACCTAAGTCAAAAGACCTCTAATTAATAACATTAACCATCAGAAAGCAATAGTATATGTACAACAGAGTTATATTCAGAATATTCTAAAACTGTAATGATGGTGTGTAAGGCAATTCTACCCCCAGTATGAGGGTCAAAAAACAAAACTATCAACAACTATAGCTAAAATTAACTATCAAGGGATACACATCATAATATGGTGGAAATCCTGACATCAAAACATAAAATGTGGACGAAAGGGTGAGTTGTATACAATCAAAGTTAAGTTGCTATCAACTTGAAATATATTGACAGTTACAAATATAAGATGTTCTATATAAGCTTCATGGTAACCACAAATAAAAAATCTTTAGAAGCACAAAGCAAAAACAGAAACGATTGAGAGCACACTACTATATAAAAGCATCAAACCACAAGAAAAGAAAAAAAATATCTACAAAGCAATCAGAATACAACAAAATGGCAATATTAAGTCCTTACCTATCAATAGTTACTTTGAATGTAAATAAATTAAATTCTCCTATAAAAAACAGAGTGACTAAATGGATAATAAAACAAGACCCAACTATACTACCTAAAAAAGATTCATTTAATGACATACATAGACTGAAAATGAAGGGATGGAAATAGATTTGCAAATGGAACCCAAAAGATAGCAAGGGTAGCTATACTTATATGAGATAAAATAGACTTTAAGCCAGAAACTGCAAAAAGAGACAAAGAAGGATATTATATAATAAGAAAGGGGTCAAGAGGACATAATAATTATAAATAAATATACACCCAACAACAAAGAATCTAAATATCTATGTGAAACAAACATTAAAAGATCTGGAAGGAGATACAGACTGCAGTACAGTAATAATGGAGGATGTCAATACCATACTTTCAGCAATAAATATGCCATCCAGAAAGAAAATAAGAAAACAGTGGACCTGAACAACACTTTAGACTATATGGACCTCACAGGCATATTAAGAACATTCCATCCAATGGCAAGAGAATACATATTCTTCTCAGTAGCATAAGAAGCATTATCCAGGAAGTTTATGTATCAGAGCATAAAATATGCCTCAGTAAATTTAAGGGGACTTAAATTATATAAAGTATCTTTGCTGGCCACAATGGTATAAAACTAGACATCAATAACAGAAGAGTCAACAGTGAATTATTAATTATTAAGGGAATAATAATAAATTTTCAATAGAGATACCTGCTAGATACCACTTTAACTAAATGATCAAAGTCAACATCAACAGTAGTGAGACAAGTAGACATAATGTGACCTCTGATATAATTCAGTTAGACAAATGCAACATTAATTCTGTTGTATTTTTGTCAAATATGCACAGCCTAAATTTATTCATGAGAAAATGTCTGAAAAATCTAAATTGAAAGATATACAAAATAACAAACCAGTATTCGTCAAAAGTAAAAGTCATAAAACACCAAAAAAAAAAAAAAAAACCTGATTAAAGAGATGAAAAAGAAAGCAACAACAAAATGCTACATGTGTTTGAGGATTGGATCCTAGATCAAGAAGAGTATATTCATGAAACAGAAACAGACAGTAAATTTTGTATAAGACTTGCAGATTAGCTAACAGAGTTGTGTCAAAGTTAATTTCCTGATTTTGTTACTGTGTTAACATAAGATATCAATATCAGAGATTCTGGGCCAATGGTATACAGAAATTCTTTGTATTATTTTTGAAATTGCATTGTAAATCTGCAATTATTTCAAGATGAAACATTAAAAATAATAATACATAGAAAAAATCAATAAAAAATGATAAAACAAAAATCTCATGTAAACCATCGAGATAAAAACAAAAGCAAGATTGACAGAAAGCCTTAGTTTTTTTTCTAATGTCAATAAACATAAATGGATTGGGGTGAAAAAACAGATACTGTTGAGTTGGATTAAACACTAAATGCAGCCATATAACCTTTATAGCAGCCACATCTAAAAATACAAGGACATAAAATCTAAAAGATAGGTGATCAATATGTGCCAGACAGATATTCACCAAAAAAAAAAAAGCCTTGGCTCACTATAGTTACCAGGAAAACAGAGATTTGAAACAAAAAGTATTACAGCCACCACAAAAGTCATAAAGAGTTTAATTCACCAGAAGCAGGTTTTGGATGTTGGAAATAATGACACATGTTTTGGATAAATCGGAGATACCAAGGAAAGTATCAAATAGACAGTTGTATATGTGAGTCTGGAACACGGAAAACAGTCATTTTCCAATGAACAGCATTTAAATAAAAATCTCTAGGTATCACAGAGGACAGTGGCCTAACAATTTTCAGCATTTAGGAATTAGTGGAAGCAAAGAAGCTGACAAGGAGTCTGAAAAAGAGCAGACTTACTTCACAGGAAGAAATAAAGAGATTGTATTATTAAGGAACCTAAGATAATGTCATAAATTAGAGAATGGTAACGACTAGTATTTATAGATTGTTAACGACTAGTATTTATAGATTGTTACTGACAAAGACTTTCTCTCTAATCAAACTCCACGGGCCCCCTCTAAGCCTACTAGGCTGACTCAACCTTGGTTGGGTCAGTGTCATCCAGTTTTATCAAGAATCTTGCTAAGTCAATTTAACAAGAATTCCCTATCATCAGTATCTTATCAGCCTTGATATCCAATCAAATTCATCATCCTCCATAATCCCCCATATGATATCTGATCATCCTGGCCTGTCTTCAGCAAGAGTCCCATCAAGTTGGTTTACCCAGAAGTACCCCTTACTACTGTTTCCTCTTAGTGATTTTAAAATATTAAATCCTAACGTTGTACTACATAGATGTTAGTACTTGAATTAAAGAAGGTTAAACAAACTTATGGTAGGCTGTTAGAATCAAATTTATATGGATTCTATAGAGTAATGTTTTAAAGAGTAGCAGAAAAATCTACAGTATCATTGGTTTCCAAATCTTTATTTCCATCCACTGCCCCTCTTCCCCATTCTGTTCCTTGGCTATAAATCCCCAGTTTTCCTTATTGTGCTGGAAGTTGAGCCCAATCTCTCTCCCTACTGCAAAACTCCATTGTAGTAGTCCTTTGAATAAGTCTTTCTTATTGTCTTTAACTAGTGTCCAGATAATTTTTATTAGCATTACAGAAATAATGAGTTGGTTTCATAGAGATAGACAAATGTTTTTAATAAGTTATGAAGCAAAGCAATGTAACTAATAATTCTGCAGAGATAAAGATTTTTTTAAAATAAAAACACATTATTTAAAGTATATCACAAAACCTTGGAATGTGAAGAAGTAATGAGGGGAGTTGAAAGTGGTAATGAATTTCTCATTTTACTTAAAGACAAGCCAATGTTTATTAAATCACCACTGATTTTAAGGTGATAAGAAAGGATAAAAGTACATATGCATAGAAAACTTAAAAGCAACCAGCAGTAGTATAAAAGAGGATTATATCTTACAAAATCACTAGAGGAAAAAAGGAAATATAACAAACTATAAGGTAAATTCCATTATTTAGAAAGTTAAAACAAGACAGGTTGAATATCTTGTCCAAAGTCACATAAATAATGACGGAAAAACCCAGACTTCAGCTAGAATCAGAATCTAATAGTGTCCAACTACTTAACAACTACATTAGTGACATTCCTATACCAAAAAACATGCTTCTAAATGACTATTTAAAGTTTAGATCCACTAGTTATCTTATGCAATTTAATAACAAATTTTAAAATGTAATATCTCTCTTGAGATTGAAAATGAATCAGCAGCCGAAAATTGGCTGTGTGGTCTAACACACATTCACACCTCCATGTATGTATACTTTGCCTCTACAACTACTAAAGAAAAAGAGAGAGAGAAAGAGAAAGAGAGATAAAAGAAAAATTATCAAGTAATTTGTTTATGACATGAATACAAACAAATTAGAGAATTAAATCTCTTGAGTCAATAATAATAATAAACGCTAACTGGAAAATCAAGACATTAGTGATTTGGGAATTTGTAATATCCAGACAAAAGGAAGAAGCAAGCATTTTTCAAGTGAAATTAATGGAAGAATAAAAACAAAGAGTTCTGTAAGACAGATGTAGTGGACATAGAGCAAATATTTATCGAGTCAAAACGTCATTTTCTCTTATAGTTTATACTGTCACACAGGCACATTACAAAGGTAGGCAAGAAGCTTTGTCAATTTCAGAAACTGTCATGCCATCAAATGATAAGCCATAGGAGTAAACATACACCAGAGTCAAGTTGCTAAAGCAAAGACAAAAATACAGTCTTAAACCAAAACGTACGTTGATTTGACTGTCATGGTTGGTCGGGTTTGGCACGATCCTTGGCAGGATCTGTTTTACATTGAGAAATGATGAACATTTGCTTTCTCTGCCGACATGTTTTCAGTGAGGTGTAGGACATAGGAAGGGCTACGCAACATTTAATTATTGCTCCACCATCATAACAAACTGAAAAAGATCTGGGGAGAACACAAATGAGCAGCACATTAGAAATCTCCTGTGGCACCCTGGAAACCCTACAAAGGAAACACTAACATGTTTTCCATTCACTCAGCCTAAAGCATAATTCTCCCGTTTCCTGGATATACTAATTTCATAAAGAATAATTTAAGTGTTATATAGAACACACACAATCAAAAGAAAAAGAAGGACTACAAAATCGTTCTTCCTTTTAATTGTTTATTCATTCTGATTGGGATTGGAAGGCCTTTAAAAGACAAATGTCTGACGGCTATAAATAATTAAAATACTAGCAAAGAGCAATAATAATTACAAGAAAGAAAATGTCTATCTTGATTAAACACATTTCTAATGAAAAGAGTGAGAAACACTAGTGAATACTGAACACTAACTTATGAATGCAAAAACGACTGGTAATCTTTATAGGAATATATTAAAAGACAAATAAAAGTCAAGTCTAGTTCAATGATGAGACATTCTTATAAAAGTAATTACGTACATACATATCATTCTTATAAAAATATATTCCCCACAAAGAATGAAATACTTATTTCCATAACTTGAAGAATGAAAGAAAAACTTGCACTGAGAACCCTAGCATGCTCAGATTTGATTTGTCTTGGATTTAAGCACTACTTAGAAATCAGCTATCAAAGGAGGAATTAAAAAAACAAAACAAAAACCATAGCTGGGTGCAGTGACTCACACCTGTAATCTTAACACTTTGGGAGGCTCAGGAGGGCAGATTGCTTGAGCCCAGGAGTTCAAGACCAGCCTGGGCAACATAGCAAGACTTTGTCTCTACAAAAAGTCAAAACATTAGCTGGGCATGGTGGTGTACACTTGTAGTCCCAGCTACTTGGGATGCTGAGGTGGAAGGATCACCTAAGCCCAGGAGAGCGAGGCTACCATAAGTCGTGAACGTCATGATCATGACACTATACTCCAGCCTGGGCCACAGAGTGAGACTGCACCTCAAAAAATAAAAGAAAATAAACTTATCCAGATTAACTATGAGAACTGTAGCTTACACTTGCATTCTTATAGATATTATATTACCTTATTTTTTTAAAAAAAGGTAAGTCTTATAAAGTGTAGGAAGCAAGAGGTTAGTCTGTCATTGAAGAAGGCTTAGAACTTGTTTGACCAGCTCTTCGTTTTCTCAATAAGCAATGCTGAAGGAACACACTGTTTTACAACAATTACATTCAATGTGAGGTGATAATTTCATTGTATATCCCTTTACAGCATGTTAATCTTTCTTCCATTAATGAACTATACAGCATACGGGAGGAAAAATGTAGCTGTTTTAAGAAGGAAACAAAATAGATTTGTTTAAAAGAACAGCAGAAAGTATCTTGGTTTTGGCTAAGCACATCTAAGGCAAAAGATTTTAAGAGAGCACAAGACAATGCAAAGAGCTTTTAATATCTCATAACATTAGTTTGGTTGCTTATAATGGGCTTATTAATCAAAAAAAGTTATGAGAGATTGTTAGTATAATTGATGAATGCTATACTTTAATACACTTGACATTTAAATGCCCTAAGAAATGACATTAAGCTTCTAAGCACTTATTTTTCTTTCCTTCAAAACAAAATAATTAGTTGTCATTTCCTCCAGTCTGATGTGTTACTAATTTCCAGGATGCATAAAACAGCAGGAAATCAGCTTAAATTGTAGAGGAGGAATATCAAATATAGATGTACCATAAGGGACTCAAATTGCAGATAGTTCCAAAAGCAAATTGGGTTAGACTCAGGAAGGTCTGTCATGCTTGTCAAGAAACAAAACTCAAAAACGCCAGTAACTTACAGTTCTGTCCAGCAACATCCATTTTCACATTAACCACAAGAGGCCAAGGATATCTTTTAAAAATAACTATCATATAGTTCTTAGCAGAGGACCACCCAACATACTAGGCCACCCTCTAAATATCTTGCGATTGTGGTGATAAACTCCAAAACAGAGATTCTATGCCAAATTGTATAGTGCTTATGAGGCACGGGAAAAAGTCACTGTGCCACAGTAAACTCTAGAAACCCGTGAGTTGGGGATTGGAAGGGGATTCTAAATTTGAGATGGTTCAATTGCTTTACTTACAACTCTCCACACTTCAGAAAAATGACTTGAAGAATTGAGAGACACATATGGAAAGATTTTCTCCAATACCAAAAATTGTACAAAATAAACATTTAGTTTAATGAACATTTAAAAAAACTAAAAATGTGAATTAAATTGGACATAAATAACAAGCATTTATTCTATTTTTAAATTGCTAATACTTCTTTTCAAGAGGCACTCAGACATCCAAGATGACTTTTAAAATATCTCTCAGGTTTATTTCAAATCTTGGCTATTGTGAATACTGCTACAGTAAATATGAGGGTGGAAAGATCTCTTGAATATGCTCATTTCCTTTTCTTTTTTGAGTTGTTGGAGTCTTACTCTGTTGCCCAGGTTGGAGCGCAGTGGCATGCTCATGGCTACCTCAGCCTAGACCAGCTGGGCTCAGGTGATCCTTCTGCCTCAGCCTTCCAAGTAGCTGGAACTACAGGCTTGTACCACCATGCCTGGTACATTTTTTGTTTTATTATAGAGATGAGATCTCGCCTAGTTGCCCAGTCTGGTCGCAAACCCCTGGGCGCAGGCAATCTTCTTGCTTCAGCCTTCCAAAGTGCTAGGATTACAGGCCTCATTTCCTTTTCTTTGGATAAATAACCAGTAGTTGGCCTGTTGGATCATATGGCAATTCTATTTTTATTTTCCTGAGGAACCTCCAAAATGGCAGTACTAATTTACATTTCCACCAGTGGTGTCTAAGAGTTCCCTTTTTCTTCACATCCTTGACAGTGTGTGTTATTTTTAGTCTTTTTGATAATAGCCATTCCAATTGGGGTGGGATGATATCTAATTGTGGTTTTGATTTGCATTTCCCTGATGGTTAGTGAGGTTGGCATTTTTTCACATACTTCTTGACCATTTGTATTCTTTTGAAAAATATCTAGTCAGATCATTTGTGGTACATATACACAATGGAATATTATCCAGTCATGAAAAAGAATGAATTTGCAACAACATGGATGATCCTGGAGGATATTGTGTCAAATGAAATAAGTTAGTCACAGAAAGATAAATACTGCATGTTCTCACTCATATGTGGAAGCTAAAAGTGTTGATCTCATAAAAGTAGACTGTAAATAGTGGTTACTAGAAGCTAGAATTGGGAGAAGTTGATTAGTGGATACAAAATTATAGCTAGATAAGAGGAAAAAAATTCTAGTATTTTACAACACTGCAGAGTAAGTATAATTAACAACAATCTATCCTATATTTTCAAATAGCTTGGAGAATTTTGAACGTTCCAACACAGAGAAATGATAAATGTTTTAAGCGACAGATATGCTAATTACCCTGATTCAATAATTACACATTGTATACATGTGCCAAAATATCACACTATACCGCCATAAATATGTACAATCACGTCAATTAAAAATTATATATATTTGTGTGTGAGTATTTTCATTGAGGGGTAGAGAGAGGAAGCCACAAAAGTAAGAATAGTTCCTTTATTCAATAACTAAATTATGCTACTTTAAATCTGTGACTAAACATAAGCAGTTCTTGTTTCTTTAAATACAGTAACTACTCGATTTTGTTTTTTCCAGCCATAAACAGCACCAAGCATACTCTCTGTCATTTACTCTGGAGCTATCTATATAATGTACAATTTATCTAAATATAGTGTGTTTCTTTTATGCAACTCAATAGAATAATTTAGAAGTTTATTAAAAATAAACTTAATGAATCAACTAGAGAGTAATCACCATAAATTTAAAGATAATGTAAGAAAGCTAGTAGCCAAGACAAACTATTTTTATTGACTAGATTATGAGTAATGAAAATTATGGCCGGGCTCGGTGGCTCAGCCTGTAATCCCAGCACTTTGGGAGGCAGAGGTAAGTGGATTGCCTGAGCCCATGGGTTCGAGACCCGCCTGGGCAACTTGGCGAGACCTCATCTCTACAATAAATCAAAACATTAGCCGGGCGTGGTAGTGCGCGTCTGTAGTTCCAGCTACTTGGAAGACTGAGACGGAAGGATCGCCGGAGCCCAGCAGGTCGAGGCTGCGGTGGCTGGGAGCGGCCACTGCACTCCAGTCTGGGCGACAGAGTGAGACTCCAACTCAAAAAAAAAAAAAAAGAAAATTATAATGGTGGACCATCCGGCAAATAAACAAACAAAAACGTGTTATGAATTCTATGTACATCTTTAAAGAAGAAAACAATTATTTTTCAGTTTTATGAAACAGGTTATCTAATGCATGATGACTTAAGAATATACAGAAGGATAAAATTTTATTATTGTAAGAATTTTTTATACCAAGATATCATCAAGAAGCTAGATGAAAATGATAGCCTCAGGACACATGCCTTCCTCATTTTAAATCCCTACAGATGTGTATTGGTGGTCATCGTGGTGGAGTTAGATGCATGTGCACACATATACACACACAAATACATATGATGGTGTCAAAAAATGTACACACATTTTAAACAACATTATCTGTGTAGGAGTTTTTGAAGTTGAATCAAATTATGGTGGCAACGTGTAGTATGACGTTCGCTCAAAAGATGGCGTTCATCAGATGAATGCTAGCATCACCATGTGACAGGCAGGACAGTCAAAGAAAATGGTAGAAGCACAATTGTCATTTGAAAAGTTAAACACGGTTGTCATTTGAAAAGTTAAAGACCATTTTGAAGTGATGTTTGAAATTCGGGAATGATGAGGAAGTTTGACCATGGAGACTGAGTATGCAACAGAACCTTCAACACACCCAACAATTTCGTGGATTTGTGATAAGTTTGAGATGCACGGTACTGTGTGTGATGTGCACACAGATCTGGGAGGCCTCGCACAGCAACAAGTCCTGCAGTAGTTCACCGTCATCAGAAGTGTCTGGACGCCAGTGGTAACCACTTTGAGCACCTCTTGCTATTGCAAAAGTCAAATGTGACTTGCATTCATCTTTTGTTATTGATATATATTGAGCACTACAACTTTAATATAGTTTTTTCCTTTCTTAAAATGTGTATACACTTTTTGGCACCCTCTGAATATAATAATATTGGAAAAGAGAGGGTAATGCTATAATGTGCCTAGAAATTTGGAGAATTTCTGAGAATAGAAAACGATTAGACTGGAGACAAAAACCACAGACTCAAACATGTACAAGGTAAGGCTCGACAAAAACTAATACAGGGTTTAAGCTTGAGGAGAGCAAACTCAAGGAGCAGATAAACATCTTGTGCCAATCTTGAGGGTATGAAACTATATTCTTAGCAATTCATGGCTTAGTCCATCCCTCATTCCCCACCTGCATTAAAGAACTGGCTATATACATTTACCTACATATATATACACATACATAAAACAGATCATGTGGGCACTTGGTCCAGAGAAATAACAGTGCCTTAGGTTGCCAAAAAGTCTTAGGAAAAAAGAAAGATTCCCCCAGAAAGGAAACAAACTATCAGTATGCAAGTTCCAAATGCCTCACTCACAGATGAGGAACTCACAGAAGATCAACACACAAAATAATGTGAACTTTCCTATGTAAGCAGAATAACCAATTATAAAATTTAATGTTAGTTAGATGCCAAAAAGTATTAGTTAGATGCCAAAAAGTATTTAGTACTATTCAATACCCATCAAAGTCACTGAAATATGCTTTGATCAATTTCAGTGATCAATAAAAATCAAATATTTGTGGAAAGTAAATATTATGAAATGATGTCACCAAATTTAACAAACAGAAAAACTAGTATCAGAGAAATGGAGGTAATCGTGCAAAGAAAGAAAAATGCTTCTAATATATGATCATATCCAAACCAGGATTAAAAGTCTCCATGTTGGTTTCTTTTGTCCATGCCAGCTCTGGCATGTCAACTATTTTTCTCTCCTCTATCTCTAATAAACTTTGTCTGAAAACTTAAAAAAAAAAAGTCTGCCATGTATCTTGCATGTGAAGATACTGAAAACTAAAAATATAATCATGCAATTAAAAATTCAATAGACTAAATAGCAGAATAAGTACAAAAAAGGATAAAGTTAGTGAACTGGACAATTGAGGCAAGGAGTTCTTCTAGAATACAGAGGAGAAAAAAAAGAAAATGAAAAGACAGATATGTCTGACAGATACAAAAGTTCCAAAACTGACTGATAATTAACATGATGTGTTTGTGTATGAATGAATTAAAGGAATATTAGAGTTCTGTCACAAAAAATTAATCAATAAAAGACAAAAAAAGCAAAGAAAACTTAAGTAATGATTAATTCCCTAATTTGTTCAAAGAAGAAATTAAAATAATAGGATGATATAAGACTCAGAAGTAAATGACATTTACAAAGTAAAAATAATGTGAACAGAGAATACTATGTTAAGTAAAAATTGTAATAACAGGCAGGCAATGGTCTCTCACCACAATAAATTGTAAGAAAGAAGAGTACATACTAGAATTTCAAGTTTGGGTCAACCTATGGGGGAAAAAACCTATCAAATATAATTTAATAATTTATTAAATTAAAAGGAGAAACAATGGAAACTTTTAGTTAGATGCCAAAACATTTTTAGTACCTTTCAACACCCATCTCTAAAAGAAACAAAAAGGGAATAAAGAAAAATGAAGAGGAGAACCATTGTTTCATTATCTTAAGAATTTCCAAAGAGAGAAAAAGCCCAAATAAACAGTCAGAAATGCAAAAGATCAAATCACAACTGACCCTGAAGAAATACAAAAGATTATCAGAGATTACTATGCACACCTGTATGGAAATAAACTTGATAACCTAAATGAAATGGAGGACTTTCTGACATCACACAACCTCCCAAAGTTGAAACAAGAAGACACTGAGATATTAAATAGGCCAATAACAACCCAGAAAATTGACGTTGTCATAAGAAAACTACCTATCAAAAAGAGCCCTGGACCAGATGACTTCCCAGCCGAATTCTACAAAACATACAAGGAGGAGTTGATACCAGTCCTACTGAAAGTCATTCAAGCAGTTGAGTAAGGCAGAACTCTCCCCAATTCTTTTCATGAATCTAGCATCACACTGATACCCAAACTGGGTAAAGATCCAACAAAAAAAGAGAACTACAAGCCAATAACCCTGATGAACGTAGATGAAAAAATTTTCAACAAGCTTCTAGCAAATTTGATCCAACAACACATCTCAAAAATCATCCACCATGACCAAGTAGGCTTCATCCCCAGGATGCAGGGCTGCTTCAACATTCACAAGACCATAAATGTAATTAAATATATTCACAGATGTAAAAACAAGAATCACATGATTATATCATTAGATGCAGAAAAAAGTTTTGGTAAAATCCAGCATCTCCTTCTTGATAAAAACCCTCAAGCACCTAGGCATAGAAGGAACATACCTCAAAATAGTAAGCACTATCTATGATAAACTCACAGCTAGTATATTGCTAAATGGACAGAAATTGGAAGCATTTCCCCTGAAAACTGGAACAAGACAAGGCTGTCCACTGTCACCCCTCCTGTTCAATAGAGTGTTGGAACTCTCAGCTAGAGCAATCAGACAAGAGAAGGAAATCAAAGGTATCCAAATAAGAAAAGAGGAAGTTAAGTTATCCCACTTCGCTGACAATATGATCCTATACCTCGAAAATCCAAGAGAATCCATCAAAAATCTCCTTGCACTGATAAAGGACCTTGGCAAGGTCTCAGGATGTAAAATAAATTTGCAAAAGACAGTCATATTCTTAAACACCAACAACAAACAGGCAGAGAACCAAATAAAAAGCACAGTCAGATTCACAATAGCCACACACACAAAAAGAAATACCTCGGTATCTTCCTAACTAGAAAAATAAAGGAACTTTACAATGAAAACTACAAAACACTGCTCAAAAGAAGTCAAATATGACAGAAACAAATGGAAAAAGATTCCATACTCATGGATAAGAAGAATCAACACTGTTAAGATGTCCATCCTACCAAAGAAAATCTACAGATTCAACACAATATCTATTAAATTACCAACATCATTCTTCTCAGCCCTGGAAATGACAATACAGAAACTAATATGGAAACATAAACAACCACAAATAGCCAAAACAATCCTCAGCAAAAGAAACAAAGCAGGAGGTATAGCACTCCCAGACTTTAAACTTCACTATAAGGCTACACTAATCAAAACAGTCTGGTATTGGTACAAGAACAGGCATATAGACCAATGAAACAGGATAGAGATTCCAGAAGCAAAACCTCAATTTCTCAACCAACTCATCTTCGACAAAGCCTCTATCAACAACCACTGGGGAGAGGTGAACCTATTCAGTAAATGGTGCTGGAAGACCTGGCTGACCACATGCAGAAGATTGAAACAGGACCCCTATTTATCACCATATACAAAAATCAACTCTAAATGGATAAAAGACCTAAACGTAAAACCCCAAACTATAAGAACCTTAGAAAACGCAGGAGACACACTTATTGGATTCGGAATAGGCAGCCAATTCCTGATCAAAACCCCAGATGTTGATGCTATAAGAGATAAGATAGACAAGTAGGACCTCATCAAACTGAAAAGCTTCTGCAAAGCAAAATAAGCCAACAAGAGAGCAGAGAGACAGCCCATAGAACAGGGAAAAACAAAAACAAAACATTTGCCAACTGTATATTCGACAAAGGCCTAATAACATCCAGGGGCTACAAGGAACCCAAACATGCTGAAAGGAAAAAGACAAACAGACCCATTAAAAGTGGGTAAAATATATGAATAGACACTTCTCAAAAGAAGACATATGGTCAGCCAACAGACAATTGAAAAAGTGTTCAGCCTCACTAATCATCAGAGAAATGCAAGTCAGAACCACACTGAGATACCACCTAACCCCAGGAAGAATGGCCATCATTAATAAAACAACAGATGCTGGCAAGGATGCCGAGAAAGATGAACGCTTCTACACTGATAGTGAGAATGCAAACTAGTCCAGTCTCTAGGAAAACAGTGTGGTGATTCCTAAAAGATCTAAAAATCAACCTTCCATACAACGCAGCAATCCTCCTTCTGGGAATATACCCGGGGGAACCCAAATCATTCTACAAAACAGATACGTGCACACACATGTTTACAGCAGCACTATTCACATACTGAAAACCTGGAACCAACTGTGCTGTCCATCGAAAGTGGACTGGATAAAAAGATGTAGTATATAAACATGATAGAATATTACACAGTCATAAGGAAAGACAAAATTACGAACTTCGCAGCAACTTGGATGCATTTAGAGTCTATCATACTCAGTGATCTATCACAGAAACACAGAACTGAGTACCACATGTTCTCACTCATAAGCAGATCCTGAAAAATTATCATAATACTATAAGAAAGGGATCGGAAATAGTGGGAAACTGCCAGAGGAGGAGGAGCACACTTCATCAATAAGGGTACCTGATCTCAAATCAGATGAAATGGGGACCTAAGTGAGGCCCAAACTTTACCTGTACAATGACATTTTGTATACCTAACCCTGAATTTTACCCCACATCTTTAAAATAATAATTTTTAAAATGTGATACATAAACATGATGGAATATCACACAACCATAAAGAAGGACAAATTTATGGACTTTACAGCAACTTGGATAGATTTAGAGTTCGTCATATTCAGTGATCTATCACAAGAAACAAAGAACTGAGTACTACATGTTCTCACTCATAAGCAGACCCTGAACATTTACCATACTACTATAAGAAAGGGATTGGCAGTAGCTAGAAACTGCTGGGGCAGGGGGAGGCAAGGGGAGGAGGGAAGGGGGTGGGTACCTGATCTCAAACCAGGCAAAATGGGGACCAAGGAAAGGCACAAACTTTACCTGTACAATGACTACTTGTATACTTAATCCTGAATTGTACCCCACATCTTTAAATTTTAAAAAAAGATTTTCCTTGAAGTTAGAGAAATGACAAGGATGTCTTATATCACTACTAAAGTGTGTCACTATACTCATGTTCTTAGCCAGTGTAACAAGAAAAATAAATAGGAGAGTTAAATACTACAGAGTAAGACTTAAGTCTATCTGCTCTTCAAACATCAAAGGTAATCATTTGAAATATAAAAGAACTATTAATAGAATTAAGTGATTAGGTAAAGATCAACTCACAAAAAGTGTGAACTTTCCTATAAAAGAATAATCAATTATAAAATGTGATGTTAGCCGGGCTCGGTGGCTCAGCCTGTAATCCCGCGCCTTTGGGAGGCTGAGGTGAGTGGATTGCCTGAGCCTGCGGGTTCGAGACCCGCCTGGGCAAGCAAGACCTCATCTCTACAATAAATCAAAAAAATTAGCCGGGCG
>CAUYQG010109177.1:0-15247 GCA_963574415.1 Tarsius wallacei | reverse complement strand
GTAGTTCCAGCTACTTGGAAGGCTGAGGCAGAAGGATCGCTGGAGCCTAGCAGGTCGAGGCTGCGGGGCCGGGAGCGGCCACTGCACTCCAGTCTGGGCAACAGAGTGAGACTCCAACTCAAAAAAAAAAAAAAAAAACGGAAAAAAGAAACTTCTCTAGAGTTCTAACAAATTAAAATATCCTTCAAAAATGAAGGTTAAAAAGAAAAAATATAGACAAAAAAACTGAAATATTTTGTTTCTAGCAGACACATACTCTGAGAAAGATTGAAGGAAGTTCTCCAAGCTGAAGAAAAGTAATCCCAAGTAAAAGCATAGAAGTACAGAAAAAAATGAAAAGCATAAGAAGGAGCAAATATGTGGGTAAATATAAAAGAATATTATATTTGAATTGAAGCAAACATAGTGGCAGTAATATGGAGTTAAACTGTTCTAACTTTCTTGTAGTGTTTAAGAAGTAAACTGTAAAGTATATGCATGCACATTTTTTAGAGTAGCCACAAAACTATTAAAAGAACAAACTACAAAAATGCATAACTAAAAGTAGAAGAGATAAAATAGAATATTAAAATGTTTGATGAATTTAGAAGTAGGTGGGGGAAGCAGAATAAAGGAAAAAACTTAGGCAGGACAAATAAAAAGCAAATAGATGATCTTATAATCAAACCAAATAAGTAATTATACTTAATATGAATGTACTAAATACACCCATTAAAAGATACACTGCACTCCAGCCTAGGCAACAGAGTGAGACTCCAACTCAAAAAAAGAAACCGTACACTCCTCACAAAAGACCCATTTTAAATGTAAGAATGCCTGTAATCCCAGCACTTTGGGAGGCCGAGGCAAGTGAATTGCCTGAACCCACAGGTTCGAGACCCACCTGGACAACTTGGCGAGACCTTGTCTCTACAATAAATCAAAAAATTAGCCGGGCATGGTAGCACACACCTGTAGTTCCAGCTACTTGGAATTCTGAGGCGGAACGATCACCGGAGCCCAGCAGGTCGAGGCTGCGGTGGCTGGGAGCGTGCCACTGTACTCCAGTCTGGGTGACAGAGTGAGACTCCAACTAAAAAAAAAAAAGTAAGAATGCAGACAAATTAAAAATAAATAGATTTTAAAAACCTGTGTTCTACAAACACTAACCAAAAAAAAGCTGCTGTGTCTATATTATAATTAAAGAGACTTTAAGACAAGAACTATTCCTAGAGTAAAAAAAATACATCTCGTAATAATAAGTAGGTCAACAGGAAGGAAATTTAAATAAATTTGTGTGTACCTAATAACATGGCTTTTAAATATGGAAAATGAGCAAACAGAAAAATGTCACAACTTGAAAGAGAAGTAAGCAAATATAAATCAAAGTTGAAGATTTTAACACTATTGAGTACCTGCTGTGGTCCAAATGTTTCCTCCAAAATTCATATGTTGAAAATTGATGGCCAATATAATGGTATGGGGAGACAGAGCCCTTGGGAGGTGATTGGGTCATGGGGATTCGACCTTCATAAATGAGATTAGTGCCCTTCTACCATGGGTGATGCAGCAAGAGGTGGCATCTATGAAGCAGAGAGGGAGTCTACCAGACTCCCTCTCTTTTGCCTTGACTTTGGACTTTCTAGCCTCCAGAACTGTGAGAAATAAAGTTATATTGTTTATAAATTACCCAGTCGAAGGTGTTTTGTTGTAGCAACACAAATGGACTGAGACAGTAACTAGTAGATCAAAACAGTAAAACAGCAATAAGGATATAGAATATTTACATTACACTATCAACTACGTGGCCTAATTAGCATAGATACAACAACATGCTCAACACTACAGATACACAATTCTTATTAAAAGATATTAAATTTTGTGTCTTAAATCAATTTTCAGTTAATTTCAAAATATTGATATTTGACAGAATATATCTTTTATCACAGTGGGATTAAACTGAAAATCAACAATGAAAAGGTAATCAGGCCGGGCTCGTTGGCTCAGCCTGTAATCCCGCGCTTTGGGAGGCTGAGGTGAGTGGATTGCCTGAGCCTGCGGGTTCGAGACCCACCTGGGCAACTTGGCAAGACCTTATCTCTACAATAAATCAAAAATCAGCCGGGCGTGGTAGCGCGCGCCTGTAGTTCCAGCTACTTGGAAGGCTGAGGCGGAAGGATCGCCAGAGCCCAGCAGTTCGAGGCTGTGGTGGCCGGAAGGGGCTACTGCACTCCAGTCTGGGCGATAGAGTGAGACTCCGACTCAAAAAAAAAAAAAAAGAAAAGAAAAAGTAATCAGAATACTCTAAAACGTTTGAAAATAAAGAAACATTTTTGTTAATCTCTTTTTTTTTATTATAAAGATGTGGGGTACAATTCAGGGTTAGGTATACAAATGTTGATTATGCAGGTACTCTTGTTGATGAGGTATGTCCCTCCCTTCCCTAGCAGTTTCACTCAACTGCCAATCCCACCCCCCTCCCCTGACAATTTCCCGCTACTGCCAATCCCTTTCTTATAGTATAATTGTTCAAGGTCCACTTATGAGTGAGAACATATGATACTCTGTTCTTTGTTTCTGTGATAGATCACTGAGTATGATCTACTCTAAATTCATCCAAGTTGCTGTGAAGTCCATATGTTTGTCCTTCTTTATGACTGCATAATATTCCATTGTGTATATGTACCACATTTTTTTTAAATCCAGTCTCGCTTTGATGGGCAACATGGTTGGTTCCATGTTTTTGCTATTGTGAATAGAGCTGCAACAAACATACATGTGCAGGTATCTTTTTTGTAGAATGATTTGCGTTCCTCCGGGTATATTCCCAATAGGAGGATTGTTGGGTCATATGGAAGGTCAATTTCTAGTTCTTTCAGAAATTGCCACACTGTCTTCCAAAGAGGTTGCACTAGTTTGCATCCCCACCAGCAGTGTAGAAGCATTCCTTTTTCTCCGCATCCTCGCAAGCATCTGTTGTTGTTTGTTTTATTAATGATGGCCATTCTTACTGGGGTTAGGTAGTATCTCAGTGTGGTTTTGATTTGCATTTCTCTGATGATGAGTGAGGCTGAGCACTTTTTCATGTGTCTGTTGACTGCTCATATATCTTCTTTTGAGAAGTGTTTATTTATGTCTTTTGCCCACTTTTGAATGGGTCTGTTTGTTTTTTTCCTTCCAGTGTGTTTGAGTTCCTTGTAGATTCTAGATGTTAGAACTTTGTCAGATATACAGTTGGCAAATATTTTTTCCCATTTTGTAGACTGTCTCTCTGCTCTCATGTTGGTTTCTTTTGCTTTGCAGAAGCTCATTAGTTTGATGAGGTCCCACTTGTCTTATTTCTTAAGGTATGGGCATTTAGTGTTCTGAATAGGAATTGGTTGCCAGTTCCAATTTTCATAAGGGTTTCTCCTGCATTTTCTAAGATTCTTATAGTTTGAGGTTTTACACGTAGGTCTTTGATCCATTTAGAGTTAATTTTTGTGAATGGTCATAGGCAGGAGTCCTGTTTCAATCTTCTGCATGTGATCAGCCAGTTTTCCCAGCACCATTTACTGAATAGGTTCTCCTCTTCCCAGTGGTTATTGTTGGAGGCTTTGTCAAAGATGAGTTGGTTTAGAAATTGAGGCTTTGCTTCTGGAATCTCTATCTTGTTCCATTGGCTATATTCCTGTTCTTGTACCAATACCAGGCTGTTTTGATTACTGTAGCCTTATAGTAAAGTTTGAAGTCTGGAATTGTGATACTTCCTGCTTTGCTTCTTTTGCTAAGAATTGTTTTGGCTACTTGTGGTCATTTATGTTTCCATATGAATTTCTGTATTATCATTTTCAGGTCTGAGAAGAATGATGGTAACTTAATGAGTATTACATTAAATCTGTAAATTTCCTTTGGTAGGATGAACATTTTAACAATGTTGATTCTTCCTATCCATGAGCATGGAATATTTTTCCATTTGTTTGTGTCTTCTTGGATTTCTTTGAGTAGTGTTTTGTAATTCTCATTGTAAAGGTCTTTCACGTCTCTGGTTAAGAAGATGCTGAGGTATTTTATTTTTTTTGGTGGCTATTGTGAATGGGATTGTGCTTTTAATTTTGATCTCTGCCTGCTTGTTTTTGGTGTATAGAAATGCAACTGTCTTTTGCACATTTATTTTGTACCCTGAGACTTTGCCAAAGTCCTTTATCAGAGCAAGCAGGTTTTTGACAGATTCTCTTGGATTTTCAAGGTATAGGATTACATCATCAGCAAAGTGGGATAACTTGACTTCCTCTTTTCCTATTTGGATACCTCTGATTTCCTTCTCTTGTCTAATTCCCCTAGCTAGGACTTCGAACACAATGTTAAACAAGAGGGGTGAGAGTAGGCAGCCTTGTCTTGTTCCAGTTTTCAGGAGAAATGTTTCCAGTTTCTGTCCATTTAGCAATATAAGGAACAAACTTTTAAAAAATTGTTTATTTATTTTATTTTAGAAATAGTATCACTATATTGACCAGATGCAAGTCCAGCCTCAAACTCAAGCAATCCTCCTGCTTCAGCCTCTTGAATAACTGGAACTACAGGTGTGTGTCACCATTACTGGTAAGTAACATACTTATAAATAATTCACACTTCAAAGGAGAACTCACATTAGAAACTATTTTGAACAGAATGAAATTAAAACATGACATATCAAAATGTATGTACTCGCAGGAAAATAATTTTATATAACTTTAAATGCATATGTTAGAAAAGCAAATGAAAGACCTCTTGGATTCTAACGGAAAAAAACTAGAAAGAGTAAATTAAACCTAATGAAAGTAAAATGAAGAATGATTATAAAATAAGTGTAGAAATCAATGAACTAGAAAGCATATGAACTACAGAGAAAAATAACAAGTTGGTTTTTGGAAGTGATTACTACCCCTGGGAAGACTGATCTAGAGACAAAAATAAGGTACAAATTGCCAATATCATGAGCAGAAAAGGCACATCAATAGATTATACAGATATTGAAAAGATGAAATAATATAATCTTCAGCTGCATACCAGTGAATTAATAACTTGAAAGAAATGAGAAAATTCCTTATAAACCATAACTTACAAAAATTGATACAGAAAGGAAGAAAATTTGAATAACTTTATATATTTAAAGAAATTAAATCCATAATTTCAAACTCTCCCCCCAAGAAAATACAAGACTCAAATGACTTTATCAGAGAATTTTCCAAAAATTTAAGGAGCAAATGACACCAATTTTACAAGAAAAATTTCAAAGACTAGAGAATTTATTATATGTGACAGCATAACTTTAGTACCAAAACATGACAAGGAAATTATAAAAAGAGAAGATTACACTCCAAAATTTTTCAGGAATATAGAAGCAAAAATTTTCAACAAAATAGTAGTAAATCAAATTCAGCAATAAATAAGGGGATAATGCATCATGACTAATTAGTGTTTACTCTAGGAATGCAAGATTGATTTAATACTTAAAAATAAATCAGTATCATACACCACATTTATAGAATAAGAGAAAATCCATATTATCATTTTAATAGACTCATAAAAAAGCATTTAATAAAGTTCACATCCAGTTAGGATAAAAACTCTCAACAAACTAGGAATAGAGGGAATTTCCTCAATCTGATAACCCATAAAATTATATACATAGTGGAATTTTTAACACTTTTGGACTGAAGTGAAAAATAATGCAAGGATGCTCACTCTTACCACTTTTATTCAGTTATTGTACTAGAGGCCCTAGCCGACAAAATAAGACAAGAAAAAGAAATAAAATATATAAAGATTAGAAAGAATTTTTTATTAGATGATATACTTTTATATATAAAAATTCAAAGACTCTACAAACTATTAAAACTTTTAAGTAAGTTCAATATATTCAGGATGCAAAAATCAATTGTATTTCATGTACTAACAACAAATAAAACAAAATGCAAAACATATACCATTTACAATAGCTTCAGAAATTATAAAACACACAAGAATATATCTAATGAAAGGAGTGAAAAGCCTTTATTGTGAAAACTACAGGACTTTTCTGAGAAACTCTAAGGACATAAATGAAATACATCTCTTTTTTACATTGGAAAACTCAATTTTGTAAAGATGTTACTTCCTCCAAAACTGATCTATAGATTCAATGCAATCCCATACAGAATTTCAGGGTTTTTTGCTTGTTTATCTTGTGTAAATAACCAGAGTGATTATAAAATTAAGTGGAAATGAAAAGACCCTAAGATAGTTAAAACAATCCCAAAGAAGAGAAACAAAGATGGAGAACTTATTATACTACCAGAGTTTAAGAACTATGTTAATTAACACAGTATAGTATTGGTATAAGGTTAGACAAATTATAGACCAAATGAATAGAAAAGATAGTTAAAAATAGATTCACACCGAGAGAGTCACTTGATTTATAACAAGGATGGTACTGCAATTTTGTGGTAAAAAGATAGTAGGTTTACCTTTTTCCTCCAATAAATGGTGCAGGGGCAATTGTATATTCACATGGGGGAAAAATGGACCTAGTCCTCTATTTCACACCAGATATGGAAAATAATTTATCATATACCACAGATCTAAATGTGAAGGGGAAACATAAGAGGATATCTTTATGATCTCAGAGTAGGCAAAGATTTCTTACGTAGGACACTAATATACTAAGCATTAAATAAACCAAATACTAGAATAGAAGAAGATACTCATAATATATATATCTGACTTAGGATATATATATATTTTTCCCACTTAAAAAAATGAAGCAAAGACTTGAACAGGCACCTCAAAAAAGAAGCTATTCAAATAAATGGTCATTAACCATATGAAAAGTTATGCCTTAGGGAAATACAAAATCAAACTACAATAAAATACCACTGTAGACCCACAAGAATAGCTAAAATTAAAAGAGTAACAACACCAAAGTGTTGACATAGATTTGGAATATCTGGAATTCTTACATACATGGTGAACATGTATGTAGGGTACTGCTATGGAAAACCATTGCTACTTACTAAGCTAATATATCCAGCAAATTTACCCCTAGATAGGTGCTCAAAAGAAATGGATGTCTATATCTACCAAAAAGCATCTACAAGAATGTTCATTCCCCAAACATGGAAATAATCCTCATGTCCATTAACAGGAGAATGAATAAACATCTTGTAGTATTTTCATACAATGGAATGCTACACAGAAATAAGAGAATGGACATTATGTTGAGTAAAAGAAACTAGCTCAAAAAAAGACCATGTGTTGTATGATTCCATTTATGTGAGTTCAAGAACAGGCAAACCTAATTGTAAGTGATAGAAGCTAGAGTAATGGTTACCTGTTGATGAGGGTTTGACCTTCTAAAATATTTGAAATAGCCCATATATTTATCTGGTAATATTTGTATGAGTGTTTTATACATAATACTTTATCAAGCAGTATAGTAAAGATCAGTGCTATTAATGCCTTTAGTATCTCAGTAACAAGGCAAAAACAAATCAGAGAAGACAAAAATATTTATAGGAAACTTACTTTTCAATACTTTAAAACAGCAAATGTTTTCCATAAAGGGCCAGATGGTAAATATTTTAGGCTTACAGGCCTTGTTCTCTGCCATGACGACTCAACTTTACCATCAAAGTGTAAAAACAGCCATAGCAGTGCATAAATGAATGAGCATAGCCATGTCCCAATAAACTTTATTTATTTATTTATTTATTTTTCAGTCTTGCTTTGTCACTCATGAGTGCAGGGGAACATCATGGCTCACTATAGCTCCAACCTCCTGGGCTTAGGCAATTCTTCTGCCTCAGTCTCCTGAGTAACTGGGACTACAGGCACACACCGTCATGCCCAGCTAATTAAAAAAATTTTTTTGGTAGAAACAGGTCTTGCTATGTTGCCCAGGCCCCAATAAACTTTATTTACAAAAATGGGTGGCAGGCCCTATTTGGTCAGTAAGCCAGAGTTTACCAACTCCGGCATTTAAACATCGGCAAAGAGATTGCCCTATATTTAAATTAAATCATAAAATACAATTCTTTCTTTTGCAATATGAAGCAATTTTAGTAAGGTCTCTTCTAGGCCAAATATAGTGTGACTATTCTAGAAGTACTTAAAGTAGTGTAGGTGGTGGGGTGTTTCTTTTTTGGTAAAACCAAAAAGAAGTGCCAATAATCATACCAAAATAGTTGTGAAATAACTCTTCTGTCTTTTGCTTTTTCCAAACCTCCCTTCTCCTTCACTAAATCAGAAATAAGATTTTCACTTAGCACTAATTTACCAAATATTTCTGGGACACTCATTATATGGTAAACACTGTGTTAAGAGCTGGTGTATAGTAAAAAATCAAATTAGGCATGGTTCTTGCTTTCAAGGAACTGTCTGATGAAAGAGTCAGAAATTGAGTTAACACACAGAGTCATGAGTAGCTATATAAGTGTTATAAGGAAAAATGAATTGGCACATGAGAAGGAACAGAAGAAGTATAATTTACTGATAGAATTCGTTGGAGCAGATTTCTCTAAGATGAGTCATTAAATGTGAGACTAAAGATTGAATAGAAGTAGTCAAGTTGAAGATGAGTGGGAAGTATGAGGAGAAAGGAGAGCACACCAGGCAGAGGGAGCGTGCCAAGGCAGGGGAAAGGAAAGCTTGACCATGAAACCACTGCGGCTAGAATGTAATGAAGAGAAAAAAACATGGCATGGGTGAAAATGGAGTCAGACGATACCGGGTCCTGGGTTATATTAAGGAGGTTGGATTTTTTTCTAAACGTAGTGGGGAGTCATGGTTGATTTTGAGTAGGTGAATGATGTAACGTGATGAACATTTTTAAAACATTACTCTAGCCACCATGTGGAGAATTTGTAGAGAGGGCAAGTGAGATGGCAGGGAGAATCCTTGGAAGACGACTATGTTAAAACCCAGCCTAGAAATGATGGTGGTTTTGGAAGCAATGAAGGAGAGAAGCGAATTGTTAGGGGATGTATTTTGGAGATAAAATTCATAGAACTTAGTGATAGACTCTTAGGGAGATAAGGGAAAGAAAGATTTGAGAAGAGTAAGAAGTACAAAATAATCATTTAGGAAAATGATCGACTGAGTTTGCTAGAGGTACATAATTAGGTTGCCAAGCAATGTTTAGATTGGAGATGTTGATTTTTCAGTGACACCAATCAGTTCAGGTGTGTGTTTTCTCCAGCTTAGGTGCAAGAACAGAGAAGACAGATGGTTGAGTTCATCTAGGGTTGGAGTTTGGTGTGTTTGACAGAGGGGAAAGAAACAAGATAATTACTATAGTGTTTGCAAAGGAATTATACCAAAGGATTGTAAGTACCTAAGTAAATAGGCACTTAAAGGCAAATGGGACTGATGGGCAAAGAAGAGGTGATGGGGTTGTGCATAGGAAGTCTTAATGAGATGAAAGATGGTGGAAGAGTGAGGGCTTGGGTGAATACGCTGAAAATAACATAGCTTTGTTTTAGAAGGGGATATCTGATTTTGTGATTTTATAGGCTATCGAGGTGGAGAGTTTCACGAATTAACATCCTGTATTTTAGACGGGTCATTCAAGGTCTGTTAACATTGCCTAAAATGATGACAGGAGTTAAGGTGGACTGGAAGATTGCCATCCAGATGCTGAACTCTCAGATGAATGAAGAGAGGTGACATCTGATGACAGCAATAAGAGTGTGATTCAGCTAAATGGTATGAGTCTCAAAGGACACAAGAGGAAGCAGGCTTAATGTCTGAAAGTAGGTGAACAATGACCCAACTATGAAACCTGAGGTGAGAAAAAGCAGTCTCCGCTGAAGTGACCGGCAGGAGAAATGATGTTCTCAGACAGTGCTTGGGTCTCATGGAGGCAAAATCATGGAAGGAGTGTGAGGATCAGAGACAGATAATGTCAGAAAGTTTTCTGAGCCCAAAGCGGGCACCATCAAGTGCATCATGAGGTGCAGAGTTGGGTCACATGGAGTGATGGATATAGTAAGCAAGTTGGGGCTGAGAGAAAGGATTTCTGGAGACGTATCTGGCAGAGGATTTGCACCTGAAGGACTTTTGGAAGAAGGTGGCCACTTGGCCTGATATAGGTCTGAGAAGTATTTTTTGTTGTTTTTGTTTGTTTGTTTGTTTTTATAACAAATATGGTAGCTTTTTGGAGCACTTTTCTTTTAAAGCTGTCTTTTCATTGTAAAGTGGATAATAAAGGTCTACAACAAATTAATGAGTACAGAGTTTCTGAAAAAGTTCTAGAAATGGAAAGTGGTGATGGCTGTACAACATTATGAATGTACTTAACGCCACTGAATTCTACACTGAATTAAAGTTTGGTTAAAATGGTGTTTTAGCCACAAAGACATGAACACTAAACAGCATGATACTGAACAACAACAACAACAAAAAATGGTGTTTTAGTCTGCTCAGGCTGCTTTAGCAAAATATCATAAACTGACTGACTTATAAACTGGAGGCTGGGAAGTCCAAGATTAAGGTACCAGCAGTGTCTGGTGAAGGACTATTTTTTGGTTCATAGATGGCACCTTCCAGCATTGCCCTCACATGGTGGAAGGGGGAAAGCACCTCTCGGGTTTCTCTTATTAGGGCACTAATACCATTCCTAAGGGGTGGAGCCCTTGTGACCTAATCATCTGCCAAAGGCCCTACCTCCCTAACATGTTGTGATTAAATTTCAGCATATGAATTTTGGGGGGATACTAACATTCTGACCATAGGAATTGGTAAATTTTATTTTTATCATAATTTTTTAAAAATGCAATACTTAGCAAAGGTTGTAAACTAACAGCCCGTTGATTAAATCTGCTCTCAGACATGTTTTGTTTGGCCTCAAACTGTTGTGGTCATCAGTATGTGTTTTAAAATAAAAAAAGAAATTCTCTCCCAACACTTAAAAATCTGAAGATTTTGTTTAAACTCCCTTTTTTAAAAAACGAATCCACATTCCTACTTAGCAAGGATTAGCTGGTGCCAAAGAAGGCCAGCCCTCTTGGGTGGAACCGTCACCTCCTACCACTCCCCATTGTGTGCTTACCCTGTTGTTTCTTGTGCTTGCCTTTTGTTTCTCTTTTCAGAACAGAACAGTGAAACAATTGTATAGCCATACTTTATCAGAAAATGAAAGACAGACTTAACAGGGCCTTGTGTTTCAAGAAAAGTGGGAGAAAACACATTTCTTGGTGGAAATGAAGCTGTGTGTTTAATGTATAAACAAAATACTATATGTCCCAAGAATACAATCTGGCCAAGTTATTTTTATTACCTGTCCAGCTCCTGAGAGTGGCTGTGTTTGCCTCCCTGACTTATATAAACTGTTTATTACTTTAAGTTTTAAATACTTTGTGTAAAGTAAAAACCTAGCAAAATGTGAAGGACGTAGAAAAATTCCTGATTTTCCCTGAGTTGGAGCCTCTTGGGAATAATGTGTGGTATTAATTAATTGATTGATGAAAATATTGTAATCAATATTTAGAAAAACAATGATGCATTTTCTGTTTTCTGTGCATGTGTGAAAGGGGTCATGTAAATCTGTCTTATTCATTTGCATGTGGACACACTGTTTGTGCCAAATCAATCAGTAGAGATGGGAACATATAAATCATTGTGTGTCGACATCGCAGTGGGAAAAAAAAAATTCTTGTGCACAGAATGGGCACATCCTGTCACCAGAAAAAGTGCACTGACTTCTTTTTGAAAATAAAAATATAGTAAACATCAGCCATTCTGGAATTACGATTGGTTCTAGTCTAAAATATCCTAACCCTTCTAAACTTTAAGAATTAAGTTTCAGTTTTTTTCCTGTTGCATGAACTTACCTGTGGGCATCTTCGCTTGATAGTAAGACTGCATTTAATTATCTTATCACTGATGGGAGTTGAAATCAACACTCCACGAGAATAAAAAGTCCAGTTTCTACTTAGAAACAGAGGGTTGCCTTAGCATCTGTTGACCGTGGCTGGCATCTGTCGGTGCCTTGTGACACTGGAAAATATACCTGCGACCCAGGCCAAGCCATATATAAGCATAGAGGATATAGTCGTTTTTTGGGCTGCCTAACAAAGTACCACAAACTGGATGGTTTTAAACAATAGAAATCTATTCTTCACAGTTCTATACATTAGAAGTGTGAAATCAAGATGTCAGCAGGACCATACTCCTTCTGAAAGCTATAGGGAAGACTCTGTTCTGTGCTTCTCTTAGCTTCTAGTGTTGCCAGCAATCCTTGGCATCCCTTATCCTGTAGGTGCATCACTCCTATCTCTGTCTCCATTGGTACGTGGTGTTCTCTCTGTGTGTTTTTATCTGTCTCTTCTCCTCTTCTTCTTAGGACACCAGTCATAATGGATTAGGCTCCACCCAGATGTCCTCATTGTAGCTTGTTTACATCTGCAAATATTCTGTTTCCAATAAGGTCCAAAGTTAGGACTTCAACATATCTTTTTGGGGGGTACAATTCAACCCATAACAGCAGGACAGCACATCGTCATTGAATTAGCACTTTCAGCTAGACTCTAGCCCAGCCACATATCATCTCTGCTTTTTTCCCTCACTTTGGTTTCAGAGTCATCTCCTGCTTTATCCTTCTTCCGTGACAAGTTAGTCAATGTCAACTTTCATTAGTTTACAGGTTTCTGACTGTGATTAGTCTTTCTCCTAGCATGCTCTCTTTTTACTCCAAACCCTGGAAATATAACTTCTTGATTAGAATCTAGAAAGTCATCCCTGTAAATCATTCCTCTCAGTCACTTTCTTCCTGTCTTAAATCTTCCCTGTGCTACTTAGGTTTTCCATTGTCATCACTCCAGTCACCTCCTTGCAACTCTTTTGCCCCATCATCCTTCTCTTTCACCCATTTATTGGAACCCAACCTTAAATAAGTCCAATTCTTTTGTCTCTCGGCTCACAACTAAAACACTGAGCACTGTGAGAGGGAATCACACAACTGTTTACCTAGTCAGTTTCTCTTCAATTCTCTGCAGGGGCATGTCATTCCATCCTTAAGCTCTGTAAATCAGTTTACCCTCATACACACCTTTCTCCTCAACTCTTAATTCATACAGAAAATACACCGGTACCTGCTTAAATACATGGAGAAGTACTGTACCTTCTTAACTACAAGCCACCAAATCTACAAATTAACCTTAAGCTGCAGCTATCACTTTTCTCCTTCCCACTTCATCAAAGGAAACAAAGTCAATCTAAGATCTTAAACTCCTTCCTCTCTTCTCTGGGTTAAATCCTTTCTACCTTCTAGAGATCTCTATGCCTATCTAGATATCTCTATGCCTCCTACACTTTCACTCTCCATGCCTTTCCTGTTGAAATTTTGAAATTCTCTTCCTCTCTTTCTTCAGTTCTTTCTTTCTCTCAGGAGGGTCTGGTCCTGTTGCTCATGCTGGAGTGCAACCGCACAATCATAGCTCACTGCAGCCTCAACCTCCTGGGCTCAAGCAATCCTCCTGCCTCAACCTCCTAAGTAGCTTGGACTACAGACATGTACCACTATGCTTTGTTAATTTTTTGTTTTTGTAAAGACAAGGTCTTACTGTGTTGCGCATCCTTACATTCTTATTTTTTTGTGTGTGATAAGAACATTTAAAATCTACTGTCAGCTATTTTCAAGTATATAATGCACTATTATTAACTATAGTCACCATGCTGTGCAATAGATCTTCGGAACGTATTCCTCCTGTTTCTCTGAAATTCTGTATCCTTCGACCAACATTTCCCTATCCCCAATCATGCTCCACCCCCCACAACCAGCCCATGGCAACCACCATTCTACTCTCTGCTTCTATGAGTTCAACTTTTTTAATGCCCACATACGAGTAAGGTCATGCAGTATTTGCCTTTCTGTGCCTGGCTTATTTCATTTAGCATAATGTCCCCCCAGCTTCATCCATGTTGCCACAGATGGGAAGACCTCCTTCTTTGTAAGACTGAATAGTATTCCATCATGTATATAGACCACATTTTCTTTATCCGTACATCTATTGATGGACACTTAGTTTGACTCCATTATATTGGTTATCATGAATAATGTTGCAGTGAACATGGGTCTTCAACATACTGATTTCATTTCCCTTGGATGTACACCAAGAAGTGGAATTGCTGGATCACATGGCGATTTTTTTTTTTTTTCATGCAGGTCTTGCTCTGTCACCCAAGATGGAGTGCAATGGCACAATCATAGCTCATCACAACTTTGAATTCCTGGACTCAAGCAATCCTTTTGCCTCAGCCTCCCAAGTAGGTAGGACTATAGGCACATGCTACTATACCTGGCTAATTTTTAAAATTTTCTGTAGAGAGAAGGTCTCACTATGTTGTCCAAGTTGGTCTCAAATTCCTGGCCTCAAGTAGTCCTCTCACCCTGCCCTCCCAAAGCTCTGGGACTACAAGTGTAAGCCGCTGTGCCCAGCCCACATGGTCATTCTGTTTTTAATTGTTTGAAGAAGCTCCACGTTATTTTTCATAATGTATTAATTTACATCCCCACTAGCAGTGTACGGAGGCTCCCTTTTCTCCACATCCTCACCAACACTTATCATTTGTCTTTTTGCTAATAACCATTCTAACAGGTGTGAGGTGATATCTCGTTGTGATTTGAATCTGTATTTTCCATGCTTAGTCATGGTGAAGATTTTTTTTTCATATATCTGGTATATATGTATGCCATTTGTATGCCTTCTTTTGAGAAATGTCTCCTCAGATCCTTTGCCCCTTTTAAAACCAGGTTATTTATTTATTTATTTGTCTTGCTGTTGAGTTCCTTGAGTTTCCTATATATTTTGGATATTAACCGCTTATCAGATGTATGGTTTGCAAATATTTTCCCCTTTTCCATAGGTAGTCTCTTCATTCTGTTGATTGTTCCCTTTGCTGTACAAAAGCTTTTCAGTTTGCTGTAATCCCATTTGTCTACTGTTGTTTTGTTGCCTGTACTTTTGAGGTCAGATCCAAAAAATCTTTGCTATGGCCAGAGCCAAGAAACTTCTTTCCTATAGTTTTATAGTTTCAGTTCTTTTTTTTTTTTTTTGAGTTGGAGTCTCACTCTGTCGCCCAGACTGGAATGCAGAGGCATGCTCCTGGCCACCGCAGCCTCGACCTGCTGGGGCTCCGGCGATCCTTCCGCCTCAGCCTTCCAAGTAGCTGGAACTACAGGCACGTGCTACCACACCCAGCTAATTTTTTTTATTTATTGTAGAGATGAGGTCCCACCAAGTTGCCCAGGCGGGTCTCGAACCCGCGGGCT
>CAUYQG010109174.1:0-30675 GCA_963574415.1 Tarsius wallacei | reverse complement strand
GGAAAATATAGCTTATTTAGAAAGTAAATTAGAGAGAAAGAGAGAGAAGAGATTCACCTCTCCAAGTTAAGGGAGGGACCAGAGCTAGGAAACATGGTGACCATAGCTCTAAGAGCCACTTTAACAAAGCAATGACAAATGGCTGCTTGAGTTTGAATGCTTTTAAACCTTCCCTTTTATGGGGGCTGGTCATTAAGTTGACTGGGTGGCGGTCTGGTCCACAACATCATGAGGGGGACAGGTAAGCACAAGTACTGATGTCAGGTGATGGAAGGCAGGCAGATGGGTGGGTTAGTCAAATGACTGCTGTCATAGTGATGGGTCTGTGCCAAGAAGGTCACCAAGGACTGATTAGGTTAACTTGTTTCTTATGCAAATAGTTAATAGGAAAGCTAAAATGAATTAGTACAAAACAAACTGGAGAGAAGGTTGTAAAACAATGATTAACAGCTACCTCTGAAAATGTTAAGAGAATATGATAGAATTAGACAGTGTTAATATGGCTGCTCTTAGTTTAAGATTATTTCATGAAGTCATTCCATGTTGGCTTTTCACCCTTTCATTTATACTATGAGAGATTTGAAAAAGAAAAAAAATAAACAATATTTAGGTTTCTATGAAGAAAGTTATGCTAACCATCAAAATGATACTCTTTGTAACTAGTAACTAAAGCTTTATAAATGAATCAGGTGAAGAACTAGCAATTATTATAATAAAGATATAAAGCCCCAGCTGACCTACCTCTCAAACTCATAATCTAGTTAATTTTGCCAATCAAGTAATCTGCACTTTTACTAAGGAAGAAAAGGAAAGAAAAGTTAGAGAGGGAAAGCTAATAAGTTCATTCGCATCTAAAACAATCAAATTATAACCCCTGAATGACTTAATCAATTCCAAAACTAACACAATCTTCCACTTTGCAATTACTGTAAAATGCTTTAACATTTTAAAAAGGATTGTAGATTATATAATATATACATCTCCTTGCAAAAGGGGGTGGAAAATGTATTTAGAAATAGAAAATAAAAGTTCAAACATTTTCTGAAATCTGATTATTTTAACTCACAAGTGGCAATTCATATTGTCATAGAGGGAACTAAATCGTTGAATAATGAAGAACTACAAGAGCTGTTAAAAGTAGCACTTGATCTCTGGCTTTTGGAGTATCAGGGATTACCTTGCTCTGTCAGAGAGAACTTGACTTTTATATGTGCAATGGCTGAAAATCACTGGCAAAAACTGCAGTGTTGGAAGTGGCTGACGGCATTTGCAGTGAATGATTGTCATTGTAAGGGACTAATTGTTTCTTTGCAAGCTTAGATAAAAAGGTTGGTTTCAACATTTGAAGGTTCCATAAGATTTCTCTGGGGGAAGTTCTGTTCACAAAGTGGGTTGATTGGCATTGGCTTACCCACTAGCCTAAGGGAAATGTCTTTGTAGTGAGATTCACTGTGGAAGTGTTGAGTGGTTCAATCTCATGGCATTTGCCTTTTTGGGGGGATCCAGGATTCAATGTAAAAGTGGAATCATTGCTTTTTTAAAAAATCTAGATGTGCTGCCTTCCGGTTCGATTTGCTTTTCACGTGTTTAAATACTAGGCTCTGGAAACTGCAAATGCTCTTTGTTCTATTCATTAAAGGTTTTCACTGTGAAGTCAATAATTTAAAAAAGAAACAAATTAACTTGAGAAGACCACCTATTTAACTAGATTGATCTCCAAAATCCAACTTTCTGATATTTATTTGACTATTTTGAAACTCTTTATAAAAGAAATTTACATCTATATAGAATATCTCCATTTGTAAGAGTACCTCCCTTACTACACCTAAAACACTAGAAACTTTTAAGATGGGAAAGACATTGGCTTAAAATATATGTAACAAACTAACACTTTTCTTGGCAATCTTGTCTTGACTGGGTCTTTACCTATGCTCTTTTTTGTCTCAGCAAATAATGGTAATAATTTCTAAGTTCTGTTCCATTGGTATATCGTTTTTTAAAAATAAAAATTGTGCTATTGGAAGTGAAAATTAGAATTGCCTAGCTAACAATTGTTTAGGGCTTCATAGTCTAAAGAGAGAAGTGAAACTATTTGAAAACTGTCAAAGCTTATAAAGCTATAAAATCTGCTTTTGTCTGTGTGTCACTATATCAATATGCTTATGTGTCATGTGTATGTGATATTTTACTACAAATGTATATGAAAGAACACTAATTAGTTGACATAAAGAAAAAGTAAGCATTTAAATAATTTACTTAAAAAATAGAAACTAACTCAAATGCATTTTAGTTCAAATGACTTGGGTAAATCTTTTTCAGCAACTTAAAGTCATATTATGCAAAATTAAGTAATAGGAACTGATAAAATGTCTTGGTCATTTTTAGGGTATAGAAAAGCTAAATATATTTAGAATTGTTGATAAACAAATAAATGAGAAATTATCTTTCTAAAAATTATAAAATACTTTTTAATCTACAAATGTTAGTATTAAAAAAGTTCAAAATTACTTATTTCCTAGGTTTTTCACTGGAAATTAGGATTATTAAGAGTTAAAATTCTAGTTAACATATGTAATTAAAACTACTATATATAAAATAAACAATTCTTTATACAGAGTATATAAAGAAAGTAAGATGGGTTTTTGGTAAAGGAAGGTGAAAAAAGAGAGTAATTTGTGTTTTTATATGAGATAGAACTTTTTATAGTTAAAATGATAAGGATAAATGAAAAGTAAATTTTTGCCCTAAGTCAAAGTGCCAATATAAAAAAGGAAGGCTAAGGCAAAACTGAAGGTTTATGGAAACTGTAGAAGATTTGTGGAAGATTAATCTTACGAATGAATTTTTTTGTGTGATTGAGTTGGCTAAAATTAGAAGGAAATTATTTATGTGTTTTTTTCTAATAATTAAACATTAACATCAAGGCTGGAGTCCGGGCCCCTGTGTAAGAACAACAGAGTTTCCTTGGAACATTGATTTACTCTTTAATAGAAAATTGTAAGAGACTAAAAAAGACTTATGGCTATCTTACCTTGTTTGGTCAAAGTTGACCAAGCCTGGATGAATTGGTTTATAAGGTTTTCTTTTAAATTTAAATTAGCTTTAGTATTGAAATTTTCTAATGCAAAAGCAAAATTTTTAAATAATTCAATGTAGTATTAATAAGATGTGCAAAAAGACTAATAATAAGGTATATAATAAGGTATGCAAAATTGCAAAATTTATGAGGCCCAAAGAAACATGTGTATGGGATTCCTTTTTTCTTCCTGCCCTAAAAAAGATTGTCTGAAGGTACTTTGTTTCTGACTATCTGCCTCACTTATTATTGTAATGTTCCTGGAAGTTATGATAAAAAAAAGAGTGTATAGCCAATCAATAGCTTGTGTTATTTTAATGTAAATGATTGGTAAACAACTTGGGAACTGCTTCTTCTTCTTTCTTTAAAAACTTACTTGTAACTGCTGCTAATCAAAGCATATGTTGGGGCAACTTGAATCTATGCTCCCAGGTGGCATCCTCAAGCTTGGGGCTCAAAAAATAAACTCTATACTTAATTATATTTTCTGAATCTCATTATTTAAGGTTGAGACAACAGCCAAGTTGTCGCAGAAAATTAACCATCTTACCTTACCTTAAGGACTTCCCCTCCTGAAAACTGGCTGACTACAAAGAAATATGTTACCTGATCAACTATTGGATCTTCCTTCTATCTAACCTCTTTTTCTCCTCCTTGTAAAAGAAAAGTCCTTTTTAGTTCGACCTTTGAAAAGCTTGCAGATCTTATGGGTAGAGCATTCTCCTTTATTGCAGCAGTTCCCCTTCCCCTACTGCAACGGTATTTTTGAATAAATTCTCTACTTACCTAAGTCCGGACTTGTTTTTTATTTGACAATTACATGTAGCACAGTAAAACTGATGAATTTCAAATTAATGATGTGATTATGATTCTATTTTACTTTGGTGATCTCAGAAAATGTCCCCAAAGTAGGTAGCTTCTTTATTGATAAAACACAATTACATAAAAGCAGATGAGTGAATGAAAGTCAAAAGATCTAATGATTTTTTTTGATGTAGGTTACAAATAACCTCTGACTATACTTACATACAATAAAGTTCTTTTTGAAATTCTGCTGATGGGAAATGAATATAAACTAGAGTTAGCCAATTTTAAGGCCTCTGCTGAGATTTATTCTTTGAGAGTTGAGAGAAATACTCAGAAATTAGCATTTTGGGAAAACCTTTATTTGTTTAAGATGCCTCTTAGCCAAAGAGACTGTCTGTACAAAAGGATTAACCTATTGACAATGACTTTCTAAATCCAAACCCATTGAATAACAAGTACTGAATGTGTTTACTCTCCTAATGCACCACAATTCACTATGAAGCTGGCTTTCTTGAAAAGGTCAAAATATACGAAGGGCTGAATTTCAATAAGATGAGATACAGAAATTTGAAGTTGAATAGAAGCGGGTTTGTTGAGTACAAATAGAAAGTAAATTTGTGCATGTGGGTCATCTAAATGGGTAACTGCATTCCCTCCCATCAAAAAATAACATTTTTAAGGGTGTTTTATTAATTTAGCAAGGCACTAGCCCACTGTCAAGCTTATTATTTATTCTTTTAAATAAATATTATATAATATAATTTATTATATTCCAAAGATATTATTAACTTTGGTGCTACTATGGCACAACAAGTTTTAAAATGTCACTTTGTGAAAAAAAACCAGTAGACCCCTCATTTATTGAACATTTTCAGGTATATGCTGAAATTCACTACCGAGAAATGCTACTTTTGAACAAGCAGATCCCTTCCTCCCCAAAAAGAGATAAACTTGCAGAATTTGATTTTGTTTTTTTCCTGGACAAAAAAAAAATCTGATTTACATAGCTCAACTAAAATAGATTTTCAGTATAGATATAAGGTACATATACATTCCTGTTATAGTATATTATGACTATTGTTATAGTACATCCAAATAGATATTTAGGAAAAATGGTCACATAGGCACATAGTAGACATTTTTAAAAAAGAAAAAGTGTTTATGATGTCTATAACTAGCTTCTGATACAGACATTTTAATTTCTATAACCAACTTCTAAACAGAAATACCTGCTCTTGTTAATAAAAAAAGCAAAAAAATTTCAGGAACTATAAAAATGTTTCCCTTCCCTGATAAACTATTCTGGCTGTTTCCCCACGTGGTCAATCAAAGATGAGAGGCAGAAACTGAGAGAAAAGAGAGTTTATTTCTGCAAACAGGTTACAGGAAAACAGAGTTGGTATCACTACAAAAGCCCACTCAAAGGTGGTGCAAGCCTATTTCCATATTTATACTTACATTCCATAGCCCCTCATCCATGCTCTAGGCTAAATTAATAAGGACATGCCTCAAGATCTTATAACCTTTCACCCACCCCAAGGCTAAGTTACTTAAGAGGGGAATGGAAAATGACAAGGATCAAAAGAAGCTACCCTGGTATATTTAGATAAACAATTTTGCATCAACCATAAGAAATGTAAAAAAAAAAAAAAACATTCCCAGAGGCTTGACCTATAACATTCCGCATTGCCAGTAGTACCCATGATTTCTATCATGAAGTTGCTGTCTCTTTCTGCTTGAACATTTGAATGGCCTCTTCACTCTGTTTTCTTGCATCATGTACAGTTTTAGCCATAAGCTCAAGGGCTTTACTCTTAGAAGATATACAACATTTAAACAATACATAACATAATAATTTACAGATTAAAACCCCTATTACTAATTAACCTGTACCAGAAAAGATATTTCTTAAGCCTGAAGGACTCCATGGGAACAAATTAGAAAACCAGTACAAAGTTCCATCAAAGACTTCATCTAAAAAGAGAGTCTGATAGTCCAGGTTCTGCTGTAACCAAGTCGTTTGTTGTCTAATTTTCTCAATGCTGGTTTCCATTTGTGTGGCCATGTTAATATAGGAACAAGAAGAAGAATTAATAGTTATAGAAGCCCCACCTTTCTCAGCTAGAATGTAATCTAAAGCCATTTTATTATCTAAAAGTACCTTAGCCAAGGAGTCTAAAGAAGCTTACAAATTAAAGATTTTGTGGTTTCATTAGCAATAATTATAAGTATTTTAGATAAATTTCTTAGCACATGATGGTGGGCCAAAACTCCCAGCCATGGTAACAAGGCATAGGCCATAAAATACCCATCTCTATTAGCAATTCTTCCTAGGATGTCTTGATGGTATTGAGTGAGCACTTGGAGTGCTAGTCCAATGTACAGTTTCTGAAGCATTGTGAATGGATACTGAAATGACCATCAGAGAAACTCAGCATGTCCCTGATCCTTTTTTGTCCACAGACAGTTTAGGGTCCGCAGAATGTTGTCCCTCTTGCACACACACACACACAACTCACTGTGCAGTAAAGTCCTTGAGCTGATGATCTGGAGGGTGGTCTTCAGCATCCAGACAGGGTAGGAAACGTTCACCAAAGACCCTCTGGTTTCTTCAGTTTGTCTTTTTGTTAATCTGTTATATTATGTTTTGCCAGAGTCAGGTTGCAAAACAAACTTTAGTATGTAGGATAATAAGGCAATAAAACTCTTTCTGGTGTGTCCTCATCAGGCAGTGACTATCCAAGTCGTTTAGCTAGGAACTTGGGTAAGAGCAAAAGGTCTGGTTTAGTCTTCAGTTCCCCCTATTGGCCAAACATCATTTCTTAGAATGTAAGTGTGGGCCAATGAACAGCAGGAGGCTCCACATTGCTAGGAAGGCTCATTCCTAGTGTTGTCTCTTCCATTTACCTGGCAAACTGCCACAGAGTTAAGAAGCATATTTCTAGAATTGTCCATTTTGTAACAATAGTTTCCACATCAATGATTTGGGATTATAAGGGAAGAACATGGTCTGACTTGAGTCTACAGTTAATTGTTTAAGAGTAAGAGGGAATCAGGCTTAGAGTTCAGTCTGAAAATAAATAAATAAATGACTTCCTTGATCAGATTTATATTACAAGCTATCATGATCTGGGCCCTTAATTTTGTCCTTTTCCTTTTCCTGTATCTGGCATGGCATTCATGACATGTATGACTCTGAATAGAGTTCATCTCTCAAAAATTAGCCGTTACAATCTCACATGCACACCTCTTCCATGACAGTCCCTGGGACTAGAGAGATTGAATTACTTTAGTTTTTGGCCCTGTGTTTCACAAAGGCAGTTGGTTTGATTGTCATCTTCTCCTGAGTCTGAACATGAGGCCCTGACTGGTGGGATTTAACAAGAGTCACTGCCTTTTCCAGTTCAGGAGACAAAACCCTGTAAATTAACAACACAAAGATTCACTAATAGAACATTTACTAAATATATTAAAAACTTAGGACATTTTATTAAAACTGAATCACAAATTACTGTAAAAAATAATAGTTATTCATTTAACCAAGGTGATAAACTTTAAAAGCAATACAAAAAGTTACATAAATATAAAGGCTTTGATTTTTTTAAAGTTCAGTTCTCCTAAAAAATACAAACCCCAATAAAGGCAACATAGAAAGCATTCAAACATTTTTTCTTATCTTCGAAGCAGGCATTACCACCCTGCAGGCTTGGATGCAGACTTTCCAGGGCAAGCCCGCCCTTTTAGTTAATGTGTGACATAATAATCACTGTAGAAATCTATCAAGTTACCTGTCAAAGACAAATACTCAAGCCCACCCCTTAGCTCATCAAAGGTGAGGAGATGGTAATTCTCAGGAACAGACACATATAGCCAGATAAACTATTCTAACTGCTTCCCTTACTGTCAATCAAAGATGAGAGGTGGAAACCGGAAGAAAAGGGAGTTTATTTCTGCAACCAGGTTACAGGGAGATGGTCAGTATCAAAAACCAACTCAAAGGTGGTACAAATTTACTTTAGTATTCATACTTATATTCTATAGTCCCTTACCCATCCCCTAAAGCTAAATTGACAAAGGCATGACTCAAGATCTCCTAATAATCCTTCACCCAACCCAAGGCTAAGATCCTTAAGGGGTGAATGAAAAGTTACAACAATCAAAAGAAATTACCTTGGTACATTTAGTTAAACAACTTCAAATCAAACATAAGAGATGTTAAGAAATCCCCATTCCCAGAGCCTTGGCCTATAACATCTCCTTCCTGTGATGGTAAAAGTGACCTTTAGTGCTTTTCCAACTCTGTGGTAACTGATTTAGAGCTTATATGATAAGACCCAGAGCTCTGCCTTTGGGTAATGATTTCTCAAGAGCATACACACACACACACACACACACACACACACACACACACACACACACACACATATACACACATACACACACAGGTTACATGTCACATATTAAACAAGATGTATATATTGTCCTTCACATATCAAGATGGAATCACTGAAGCCCCTCACTAAAGCTTGTACTTTTATTATTTTTCAGGTAAAGTGATACGTCTACTCTGAGTCCTCCCTTGTGAACTTTGACATATGATTTTAAAATAACTGGCTAATATGAGGGGTGAAATCTATAATTCTGGAACAGGGATGTTTTTTAATGTGTAAGCAAACTAGCTCACATAGAAAATAAATGCGTATTCTTGGTTTCTTTGACACTTTGCTGTAAAAAAGTAGAACTAGCTATTTCAGACTATGATAGTCAGGGAACCAAAAATTCATCTTATTGGATTTTATTTATTTGTTTATATTAAAAAATTTGTTTTTCTAGGTAAGTCTTACCAATATTCCAAATTCATTGCATCTTAATATTTTAAATGATATGACATTGAATCTTTTTAAAATTATAAAATATTTATGAAATTATTTCAAATAGTTATGAAATTTAAAGAGAACTTGACTTCAAAGAACTATTTTCTAATATTAAGTAGATCTTTTATACTTCATACAATTATGAAGCTTAAGAATTATTAGTTGTGGCTGGGCTCGGTGGCTCAGGCTGTAATCCCAGCACTTTGGGAGGCTGAGGCGAGTGGATTGCCTGAGCCCGTGGGTTTGAGATCAGCCCGGGAAACTTGGCGAAACCTCATCTCTACAATAAATCAAAAATTAGCCGGGCATGGTGGCGCATGCCTGTAGTTCCAGCTACTTGGAAGGCTGAGACGGAAGGATGCCCTGAGCCCAACCGTGAGCATGCCACTGCACTCCAGCCTGGGCAACACAATGAGACTCCAACTAAAAAAAAAAGAATTTTTAATTGTATTTCAATGATAAACCATATTTGAAATATTTAATACTGCACTTATATGCACATATTACCAAAAGCTAGTGTTTTAGGCTGTTTACATGAAACACTTGCAGGTGGAGAACTGAAGAGTAAAATTTCCCCTCAGGTGTTCTGATGTGTGCAACTCCAGCCAAGTACTCTGTTTGCATTGTGACCTATTATACTTAAAGGGGTAATAAATATGAAATGATGCACTGCTCAATTTTGTACTTCTGTGGCTCATATTCTAAAGAAGAATATGTAGCATCTCTTACTACACTGTTGAAGTCGGTGGCAGTTTTGCTGACAAGTCATCAGACAACACCAGCAGTTTATAAGTCTCTGTCAGTATATAAAACTTACATGAAATACACTCTGTCAGTAAAACTTTTGAAAAAAATAAAATATTCATCTTAGCAATGAAAAAATTGTTTTTTGTCAGACAAAAATTGGCATTCAAATTCCTCTTGACCTGTTCATAATTGCTTAAAGGTTGTTTGTATATGTTCATGTATTTATGCAGACATGCATTACTTAAATGATATTACGAGGAATAAGGAGCTTAGTTCTTTGATTTTTTTTTTATTTTGTACATCTACATTTTCTGTTCATTTAGTTATTTTATTATCATGACAAGCTCACCAGTCTGTCACATTGGCTTGGTTTATAATAGCTCTATAAATGCAAAGATAATGTGAGAAAGAACACTAAAATGCATGCAATAGGAAAATTTTAAGTTATTTTAAAAATTGCTAGAACACTATATGTATAGCCACTAGTCCCTTTAGTCCTTTTAAAACACTAGGTCTTATTAGATCAGAACTAAGCAAACTTGATGTACCATAACACAAAATGTACTGAACTCCAGATGGTATATACTTCAAAGAAGAATGCTATAGTTACTGACCAGTAGTTTTGGAGAACTATCTTTGTCATCATCTTCACTAACATTTATTTCAGAGTAAGAAACAGGTTTTATTCTTCAAACTTGTAGAAAAAGAACTGAAACAGATGACTTCTTCAAGATTATATTTTAAGACATAATAATCTCAAAACAAAGATTATCATCAGAGTTATGACAGGCATAAATGATAGAATTTACAATTACACTCAAAAGTATCTGCTGAATGATGTCTATGGTCATAGGTCTAAATTTTGACTCATTTTTTGAAGAATCAATTACTTTAGAATAAATTCTGTAAATTATTTTCTTGGAAGTAAATTATCTCTTTGTGATAATAAAAGTATACAAAATTGCCAATATCAAGATCATTCATATGCCAGCTGGTAACCTCTTGGCTCCACTGTATTGCATACACAAAGTGTGGGACGTGAATAAGAGTTAATTATCCTCTTTTCACTAAACAATCACTGTGTGAGTCAAGGTACACACCAATTTTTCTAACATGAGAACTAGAGGTGAATAACTAACTTGAAGTTCACATTGTTTTTCTGCAACATGATAGGACAAAAAGTTTGTTGATAAGCAGGGGAGCTTGGTTCTTTTCCTATCTTACTCAATTGTGTGAGCTTCCTGAAAGTTTTGTACCAAATCTCTTGGTACAAAACTCTTAATCTCTTAAGTGTGATTCAGAGACTCTGCTCAGCAAGCATTTTGAAAATTGATTCTGTGTTAAACTCCATTAGACCTGAAAAAAGAGTTATTTTTGATAAGGCTCCAGAGGGTGACATTCCATGTCTCAGGCATGTTAGCTAAGTTGTTTTAAAGAAATTCTCAAAAAGTCAAATGTGAATTTTTCTACATTTTTCTGAGACCATTACTCAGAAGATCACACTAATTACCTAAAGTTGGTCCCAGTATGAGGTTAAAGTTTTTTTTTTTAAAAGATAAGTTTCTTTGATGTAGTTTCACTTTGAAATATCTGCCAAAATATCTACATATAACAGCCAAAGGTTCAACTTCAGAACATGGACAAATCATCTTTTATCACAATGAATTAAACAGGGAGTGCCCATCATGAATTTGCTTGCTGCCTGTTGTAGCAAAGAATATGAAGAATAAATTGAGATTTATTATTCCATATATTCAGGATCTATGTTAACATATCCAGAAATAGCTAACACACAAAGTATGATAAACATTTACATTCAAGCAAGAAAATGAGTTAGATGAAAGAAAATAATAATAATTTGAAGAGCTTCATTTTGCTTTTCTTTACCTTGGTAGTAAAAATAATGCAAAACACATTTTCCTTCTTCTACCCACACCACCTTAATACATTTCCATGTCACATTCTCAATTCTTTTCTAATCACTCCATTTATGGAGTAGATCAACCAGATTTTAGAAAGACTTAGTCGGTACTATGTGACTTTAAAAATGAAATACAATAGAAAATCTGATATAATCTATTTGGAAGATTGCAATTTAATAAGGAAGACAAAAACCACACAGACATACACACACACAAACACAAATTACAAAGACTCAAAAAATATACATAAAATATTGACTATAGAGATGCAGATGTGTTATATATGAGACTATGTTAAGATTAAAATATTCCAAGGAAATACCCACAGGTAACCAACTGATCAAAATTTCTGCTAAAATGCTGCCATTAGAAATGTCACTTGTGAGCTTACATAAGACTGATCAGGTACTAGTACCAGGTATTAGTTTGTGAAAATATTAAATAAGAGAGATTCAAATTGTGAAATTATAGCATACTTATGAAATTCAAACAAATTATCTTTCACTATAAGTCATTACTGACAATAATAAAAGATGTTGGAACAAGTAAATGATTTAAGTTGATAGAAAGGATAAAAGGAAAACCGTAATTGATGAATTTGATAATTGGTCTTTCCTACTTAGATCCTCACCCACCCTGTTTTGCATTTAAGTGCTGAAAGGTTATTGTTGACACTGGGATGATTATAACACTTCACACAGAGTTTAAGTGTAATGCTTGTCTTAAAACAAAGAAGAAATACAAAAAAGAGATATTATTCTAGGCAAGGAAATAATGCTTCATATAAGGAGTTCATTTGTAACATATTGGAGAAGGAAAGAAAGTAGTTTTGTTTTAAACAGAGAATATGAGCAAATATATGCTAAAATAAGTAATGTTTACTATCTACTTTTAAAAATATTTTGCTTTATTTGAATTACATAGTCCATGAGTAACTGATAACTAAAACCAAACAGCAATATATAAAGAGAAGCTTAACGGTTTCCTCTTACCCAAGTATCCACCCCACCCTCACTGCTCCAAGACAAATAAAGATCATGCTTTCTTGTATGGTCACTATCTTTTGACTTATAAATGTACAAATATATATACATATTTTTCAGTTTGTTTTTTAATACAATCAGACAATATTCCGATACTTCCTTTTTTATTCACTCAAGATGTCCTGGATATTACTTGGGTAAATTCTTACAGATATAACTAAATCCATAGAATGGATATACTGTGGCCTTTTAATATTACCATATTCCCTGAGAGTGTCTTTGGACTATTTGGATTGATGGCAGAAATTTTGGGGTTTTTTTTTAAGTCAGAGTCTTATTGTCACCCAGGCTGGAGTGCAGTGGCATACTCACAGGCACTGCAGCCTTGGCCTGCTGGGCTCAGGTGATCCTTCTGCCTCAGCCTTCCAAGTAGCTGGAGCTACGGACACACATCAACACGCTCAGCTAATTTGTTGTTGTTGATTTATTGTAGAGACGAGGTCTCATCATGTTGCCCAGGCTGGTCTCGAATCCCTGGGCTCAGGCAATCCTCTTGTCTCTGCCTCCCAAAATGCTGGGGTTACAGGTGTGAGCCACCACATCTGGCTGGTGGTGGAGGTTAATGTAGAATATGGATAAGTTAACTTTGACATTAGCAAAATAGATGATAATTTTGCTGCTCCAAAAATACATCTGATAACAACAGATGCTATAAGGTGATTTGGGGCCTGTCTCTAACAGTCCTAGTGTGGCAGCACAGATATGGTCATTTTAAAAATAATTGTCTGCAAGATAGAAGTTGCTACTTTTTATTTGAAGCTAAAATCTCAAGATTATATTTTTTAAAAAATATGAAGCGTTTCAATGATGTGAAAATGGAATGATTCAAATGGTCCTTAAATCTGAAGGCTTTTTTTTGAAAGAGAAAAATACTGAATAATGGTATGATTTACTGAAAGGGCATCTGCGATTGAAAATGAAATTCAAATGACTGAGAGCTTGTAAGTTCATGAATTACAGGAATATAATTTGGAAAACAGAAAGGAAAGCTTTGGAAAAGGGCTAATATAATGTGAATGCTGTATAGTACGTGATTGGTCGCTTGTGTTATTCTAAAAAGTTCCACTAAATGGAACACTTTTTAGAAATAAAAGCTGAAAAAGAATAAAATTGACTACATGATTACAAATGATATAGCATTCTTATCTAAGGCCTCCAAATGAATAGCAACTGATTATACCTATGGATTTTACTTCTAAGAATAGTAATATCACTTTGTAATAGTTGAATGAACATCTATTTCAACCATATATTACTAAAAATGAAACTTTATTTAAAAAAAATAAAAATCACCAACTGACTTTATCAATACAATAGAAACCAAAGAAATTTTCCTTTAAGTCTTTGAAATAGCACATTTTCTTTATTAACTCTAACAGAATTAAAACTTTCTAATTTATTACTGACAAACCAATTGGATGACCTATGATGGGATCACGGGTTTTAATATCTCGATAACCAGCAATAGAACCCCAAATATTGTGTGAAGTAAAGAAGCCATGACACTCATAGATCCACACACAAATTACAAAAAAAATTCAAAGCTTATGAGGATAAGGAAATCACATCTCCTATAATAAAGAATAAGAATTAGAAAATAATGAATTCTTTATGATTCTAAAGAGAACAAGCAGGGAAAATTGTGTTTATTTCAATATCACTTCATTTATGTATTCACCTAACTAATCGAGTAATGAATTACTGTTAACTGCTGTGAAATACTTTTTTTAAGGTATCGCCTTGCCTTCATGAAATTGTGAATTAGTAGGAAAGGACCAATACATTAAAAATGCAATAAGTAAAATGCAGTATGGAATGCAAACACCATCAAGATGGAGGAGAAAATAAAATCCCCAGAGTAGGAAAATATTACTTCCAGCCTGTTGAAGACAGGGCTTTTTGGGAAGTAGACTGAGTCAAAGTGGAATTTGTTTAGAAAGTTCTCTAAGAATTAACACTTGTTGAGAGAAGATATGGATTCAGGATTGGAGGAAGGGAATGTTAAGCAGCAAAACTTGATCTCAGAATAAAAGCCTGAGCTGACCTCACAGTGGACTCTGAAACTGGGAAGGTTCTTCAGAATTGTTCTGAGCTTGGATAAGAGGGTTGGATGTTTACAGAATAGACTCCAAATGAGAACAATTCTTGGATAAGGATTTCAGCCAGCAGAACTTCAAGCAGTCCCAGAAGAGGAATTGGGGGTGGGAGGGAGGTTGTGGATGTGGGAACAGAGCCCAATTACTACTACACAACTGAAGAGGTCAAAGTGTTACACATCTGGGAATGCTAATTATTAATTATCTCATTCAACCTAATTATTTTTACCTGATAAAACAGAGAGTTTAAATTACTTGTTCAAGGTCACAGAGATGGAGATAAAATCTGAATCTCAGTTTTGTTACTATTACTTATTTTATTATACCGAAAGTTTTCACTATGCCAAGAATCAAAACAGACAAAAGCAAACAAAGCAAAACAAAAAATAAAGCTGAAGCATTCAGCTAATTAAAAAAGAACAAAAAACACTTTTTGAATTTAAGTAACCAGTTGCTTTATAAGTAAACCTCATGTGACCACGGCTTAAGTTTAAACAGCTTTTTACAATAAATGTATACAAAATTGATATATATTAGTAAAAAAAAAGCTGGAAGTTGGTGAATAAAAAGATAATGTATACAACCACCATAATTTTCAATCACTGAATTTCAGCTTTAGATTTATTAAAAAACATAATGGATAGACGTCTCTAGGTTATTCATTACACACACTTGTATATATGCATACTGATGTCATTGTTTTGATTGGCTTGACCAGATAATTCAGAAAAGAAAAAAAATGGACTTTTTCTGTTTACTAAAATTTACTGTTTTTTTTTTTTTTTTTTGCACTGCGTCAGTCTTAATCAGGGGTCCCCAAACCCCGGTCTGCTGTCACGGGCCCATGGCCTATTAGGAACCAAGCTACACAGTAGGAGGTAAGTTGCAGGTGAGGGGAGCTCTGCCTCCTGTTAAATCAATGGCTGCATTAGATTCTCGTAGGTGCGTGAACCCTATTGTGAACTGTACATGCGAGGGATCTAGCTTGCCTGCTCTTATGAGAAGCTAATGCTTGATCAATCCTCTTCCCCTGTCCGTGGAAAAAATGCCTTCCACAAAACCGGTCTTGATGGCAAAAAGGATGGGGACCACTGTTCTAAATGATATTTATGTCAGAAATGACTTCAAGACACAAAATTTGAGGATACGACACTACCACTTCTCCCTTAAAAAAACAACAAAAAAGCCGGGCTCAGTGGCTCAGCTGTAATCTGGCGCCTTGGGAAGCTGAGGTGATTGGATTGCCTGAACCCGCGGGTTCGAGACCCGCCTGGGCAACTTGGCGAGACCTCATCTCTACAATACGTCAAAAAATTAGGCGGGCATGGTAGCGCGCGCCTGTAGTTCCAGCTACTTGGAAGGCTGAGGCGGAAGGATCGCCGGAGCCCAGCAGGTCGAGGCTGCGGTGACCCGAACCGGCCACTGCACTCCAGCAGTCTGGGCGACAGAGTGAGACTCCAACTCAAAACAAAACAAAACAAAACAAAACAAAACAAAACAAAAAAACCCTTCCCCAAACCATGATTTTCATATCACAAAACTACTAAAAATTTCTTTTTGACCTATGCTGGCTTTTCTTTTTTATTTACCTCCTCTTAGCACTAAAAAATTGTGACTTTTACGATACTTTCAGCAATAAGTAATGGAAATCTCAGCATGATTCATTAATGTTTTCATCATGTTGCACCTCCTTATTCTAATCCCTTCCAAAGATCACTACCAAATCCATGGATCTTTCAATTTCAAATTCATATCACTTCATTGTCCTCACACTGCCATAATTCATTCCACTCCATGGATTATTTTAATGGTTTACTAACTAGTTATTCTACTACTCCTGGCTCTTCCTTTTTAATTCCTCATAAACAATGCTGTGACATCAGTCTTCTTAACACAAACTCTAATTATATAATAGAATTTTTCAAAACCTTCAGTGGGAAAAATTCCAATGTAAAATGTTATCAGGAGAGAGGCAAGATGGCGATGGAACCATTGGGAGTGTGAAAGTGTCTGCAAGGGCAAGTGTCCATAAAGGCAGTCTTCATGAGTGGGTGAGTGCAGTTGGGTGAGTGAAAGCCTATCTGAGGGGAGACTCGGAATCAAGCACCTGGGGCTTCCTTCCGGAGGCAGCTTCAACCCACCACTGCCCTGAGATCAGAGGCCCCGGTGTGCAGGATTATCAGCCATTTTCAGGGGTCTCTTGGGAGGAGGCAGAAGAGATCAGCTGCTCCTCAGCTCCTGGCACCTGGCCCATGCCATCACCCATGGCAGTGGGCAAGGTGCTGTCAGACAGAACTGTGGAGAAGGTGCAGCAAGAAAATCTGAAGCCGAGCCCTACCACTGGTGAGAAGACACCAGCCACCACCATTTTCTCTGTCCCATGCATAGGCCGAGACCTGTGTTGGCCTGCCCAGCTCTCTTCACTCTTCAACCTGGGACCCAGAGGTGATCTCCACGCCCCTCTGAGATCCACCATCAATGACCCAGAGAGGAAACTTCAGGAGAAGACACAGAGAGACAGACGTCCCATTCCCACAATGGGCTAGTCTCGAACACATCTGATCTGAGTGGAGGACTTCGTGACAGCAGCAGCAGCAGTGGACAAATTGGGTGAGTCTGAATCTGATTTACCCTCCTCCCACAGAAGTCCATGGGGCATCTGACCCACACTAAGAGCAAGTCTGGGTCTGTGCTGAAGTGGAGGGGAGGAGTTGGAGACCAGAGCCTGCTATCTACTGTCTTGGTGGAAGGCACCTGAAGTTCCAGAAACAGCCACAGAGGTAGCTCTTTGTTATCTGTTTTAGTTTGTTTTAGTACTTGTTTTGCTTTTTTTTTTTTTTTTTGTGAATTTTTTTTTTCAGTTTTTCTGTTTGCATATGAGTATTTTTGAGGGCTAGTGCATCATCAGGTTTTTTTTTTTGTTTTTTGTTTTTGTTTCTTTTGTAGTTGGTTTGCCTATCTGTTTTCCTTCTCCTGCTTCTCTCTTTTCATCTCCTTTTGTCTCCCTTCTTCCTTTTTTAGTTCTTTTCCTTCCAGGGAGCATATATATACTCCCACTGCATGGACAGATTGTAAGGTGGTGGGAAATGGGTTCCAGGGGGCCCACACACCTTTCAGTGGATACTGTGATCTGAAGATAGCTTCTGAACTACAGCTTCCCCCATAACATCTTAATCAAATCTCAAAACCGCAAAAAGCACAGCCCGCCAACTGCAGTCTGGCTTCAAAATTGAACAAATCCAGAGTATTGACATAAGGAAGAATAACGGATTAAGCAAACAGAAGTGAAAGTAATATCCCCATCATTGAGCAAAGGAATTAAGGAAGGAGGAAAAAAAAGGGAGGAAAACCATCACAAATGAAGAAGAATCAAAGAAAGAACACAGGTACTGTACCGACCCCTGGGAAGACAGCACCTGAGAATACAGACTTTGGAATTTAAATAATGAAGAGCCCCCAGAACGACTGCTCTCAAATCACAAACCCAGAGATAAAGATGTTAATAGAGAGAATGAATAGAAATTAGGAGAGACAAGAGGAAAGAATGAAGGTGTTAATGATTTAGATGACAGCAATAAAGAATACAGTAAATGAAATAAATGACAAACTGACAAACATAGAAAGCAGAATTAACCAAGCAGAAGAAAGAAACTCAGAGCTTGAGGATGAAAATATGGAACTAAAACAAACTGCTGAAAACATTAAAAAGAAACTTAAAAAGACAGAACAAAACCTCCAAGAGATGTTCTATTGTATCAAGAGTCTGAACCTATGATTAATTGGCATTCCTGAGGTAGATAGAGAAACAGAGACCACCCTGGAACAAACAGTCCATGAAATTATCCAAGAAAACTTCCCTCATCTCAACAGAGATGTGACCATTCAAACACAAGAAATTCAGAGAACCCCTGTAAGACAACAAATGAGAATACCAACTCTGAGACACAGTAATCAACTTACACAAAGTAGATATAAAAGAAAAAATCCGAAGGGCAGCAAGAGAGAAAGGTCAGACTACTTACCAGGGAAGACCACTTAGACTAGCAGCAGACTTAGCTATGGAAACACTACAGACTAGAAGAACTTGGAGTCCAATCTTCAAAGATCTCAAAGACAAACAATTCCAAACCATATTTACCTACCCAACTGTCTCCAGGAGACTCATCTCACAACAATGGAAACGCAGACTCAAAGTAAGAAGATGGGGCAACCCCTTTGAGTCTCTTCCCACTGTGGGAACTTTCTGTCCTCTCAATAAATCCTGCTTTTAAAAAAAGTAAGATAATGGAAAACAAATTTTCAAGTGAACAGAACACAAAAGAAAGCAGAACTTGCAATATTAATATCAGACAAAATATCCTTTAAGCTATCAAAAATTTAAAAGGATATGTAAGGTCACTACATAATGATAAAAGGTTCAATCCAACAATAGGAAATATCTATCTTAAACATATATGCACCCCACATAGGAGCACCAACTTTTATAAAGCAACTTCAAGGTAAACTTAAAAAAGATATTGACTTCAACACTATCATAACTTGGGACAAAATACTCCACTAAAATCCCTAGATAGACCATTGAGGCAAAACAAAAATCAATAAGGAGATTCAGAACATCAACTTAAGACTCAAACAAATGAACTTAGTAGATACCTAAAGAACTCTCCACCCAACAACCACTGGAAATACATTCTACTCATCATCACATGGAATGTACTCCAAGATCAACCACATCCTTGGCATCCTCAAGAACAAACAGATTTCATAAGATTGAAATACTGCCATGTACCTTCTCAGATCACAGTGGATTAAAAATAGATATCAACACCAACAAAGGTATCCCCAAAGCCCCAAAGACATGGCATGAAACAATATGATGCTGAACAACACCTGGGTCAACACAGAAAGCAAAGCAGAAATTAAAAGATTTCTGGAAACAAGTGAAAATAAAGACACATCTTACCAAAACCTCTGCGATGCCATGAAAACAGTACTGAGAGGGGAGTTCATTTTTTTTTTTATGAAAACACATCAAGAAAATGGAATGTTCAAAAGTTAACAACTTAACAAATCATCTAAAAGAGGTGGAAAGACAAGACCACCAAAACCCTAACTTCAACAGAAGAATCCAGATCACCAAAGTAAAAGCCCAAATACAGCACATAGAAGACCAAAATAGCATAGAAAAAAAAATCTATGAAATAAAAAGCTGGTTCTTTGAAAGGATAAACAAGATTGACAGAACCCCTAGTCATATTGACCAAGAAAAAGAAAGAAAAAGCCCAAATAAATAAAGTCAGAAATGCAAAAGATCAAATCACAATGGACCCTGAAGAGATACAAAAATTAACAGAGATTACTATGCACATTTGTGTGAAACAAACTTGAAAATCTAAATCAAATGGAGGACTTTCTGACATCATACAACTGCCCAAGGTTGAAATAGGAAGAACTTGAGACATTAAATCAACCAATAACAATCCAGGAAATTGACTCCATCATAGGAAAACTATCCACAAAAAAAGTCCTGGACCAGACAACTTTTCAGCAGAGTTCTACAGAATATACAAGGAGGAGTTGATACCAATCCTATTAAAAGTATATCAAACAAATGAGAAAGATGGAACTCTCTCCAATTCATTTTATGAAGCTAACATCTCACTGATGCACAAACAGGGTAAAGATCCAACAAAAAAAGAGAGCTACAGGCCAATATCCCTGATGAATGTAGATGCTAAAATATTCAACAAGATTCTGGCAAGTGGGATCCAACAACACATCTCAAAAATCATCCACCATGACTAAGTAGGCTTCATTCCCAAGATGCTGGGCTTGTTCAACATCCACAACACCAGAGATGCAATTAAATACATCAGCAGATGTAAAAATAGGAGTCTCATGAATATATCATTAGATGCTGAAATAGCTTTTGATAAAATCCTTTCTTGATAAAAACCGTTGAACACTTAGGAATAGAGGAAGCATACCTCAAAAAAATTAAGAGCTATCTAAAATAAACCCAGAGCCAACATAGTCCTAAATGGACAAAAATTGAAAGCATTTTCCCTGCAAACGGGAACAATACAAGGCTGCCCACTTTCAACCTTGCTGTTCAACATAGTGTTGGAAATCCTAGCTAAAGCAATCATCAGACAAGAGAAGGAAATCGGGGGCATCCAAATAGAAAAAGAGGAAGTCAAGCTATCCCTTTTTGCTGATGATATGATTCTATACCTCAGATATTCAGCAGAAGCAGTCAAAAAATTTCTTGCACAGATAAAGGACTTTGGTCAAGTCTCAGGGTACAAAATTAGTGTGCAAAAAACAGTTGCATCTTTTTTTTTTTTTTGAGTTGGAGTCTTACTCTGTTGCCCTGACTGGAGTGCAGTGGCTGCTCCCAGCCACCGCAGCCTCGACCTGCTGGGCTCTGGTGATCCTTCCGCCTCAGCCTTCTGAGTAGCTGGAATTACAGGCGCACGCTAAAATGCCTGGCTGATTTTTTTTTTATTTATTGTAGAGATGAGGTCTCGCCAAGTTGCCCAAGAGGGTCTCGAACCCGTGGGCTCAGGCAATCCACTCACCTCGGCCTCCCAAAGCGCCGGATTACAGGCTGAGCCACAGAGCCCGGCTACAGTTGCATCCTTGTACACCAATAACAAACAGGCAGAGAACCAGATAAAAACACAATCCCATTCACCATAGTAACAAACAAAATGAAATACCTTGGCATCTTCCTAACCATAGAAGTGAAAGATCTTTACAATGAAAACTACAAAACACTGTTCAAAGAAATTGGAGATAACACAAACAAATGGAAAAATATTCCATGCTCATGGATAGGAAGAATCAACATTGTCAAGATGTCCATCTTACCCAAGGCAATCTAAAGATTTAACACGATACCCATTAAAATACCAGCATTATTCTTCTCAGACCTGGAAATGACAATACAGAAATACATATGGAAAGATAGACAACCATGAATAGCCAAAACAATCCTCAACAAAAGAAACAAAGTGGGAGGTATCACACTTCCAGACTTTAAACTTTATTATAAGGCTACAATAATCAAAACAGTCTAGTATTGGCACAAGAACAGGCATATAGACCAATGGAACAGCATAGAAATTCTGGACAGAAAACCTCAATTTCTCAAACAACTCATTTTGACAAAGCCTCCACGAACAACCACTGGGAAGAGGAGATCCTATTCAGAAAATGGTGCTGGGAAAAAATGGCTGACCACATGCAGAAGATTAAAACAAGACTAGTACCTATCATCATACACAAAAATCAAATTTCAATGGATCAAAGACCTAAATGAAAAACCTCAAAATATAAGAACTTTAGAAAATGCAAGAGACACCCTTATGAAAATTGGAACTGGCAACCAATTCTTGATCAAAACCCCAAATGCCCATGCCATGGGAAATAAGGTAGACAAGTGGGACCTCATCAAACTGACAAGCTTCTGCAAATCAAAAGAAATCATCAAGAGAGTGGGGAGACAGCCCATATAATGGAAAAAAGTATTCACCAACCATATATCTGACAAAGGCCTAACATCTAGGATCTACAAGGAACACAAATGTGCCAAAAAGAAAAAAACAAACAGCCCTATTAAAAAAATGGGCAAAACATATGAATAGAAACTTCTCAAAAGAAGACATACAAGTAACCAACAGATACATGAAAAAATGTTCAGACTCACCATTCATCAAAGAAATACAAATTAAAACCACACTGAGATACCACCTAACTCCAGTCAGGTTGATCATCATCAAAAACTCAAAGAACAACAGATACTGGAGAAGATGTGGAGAAAAGGGAACACTTCTACACTGTTGGTGGGATTGTAAAGTAGTACATCCTCTGTGGAAAACAGTGTGGCAATTCCTAAAAGATCTAAAAATCACCCTTCCATATGACTCCACAATCCCCATTCTGGGAATAAACGTGGAGGAACTCAAATCACTCTATGAAAAGGATACCTGCACATGCATTTTTAGTGAAGCATTATTCACAATGGCAACAACATGGAATCAACCATGCTACCCATCAAAAGCGAACTGGATTAAAAAAATGTGGTACGTATACATGATGGAATATTATGCAGCCATAAAGAAGAACAAAATTATGAGCTTCACAACAACTTAGATGGGCTTAGAGTCTTTAATGCTCAGTTATCTATCACATAAACAAAGACCATAGTACCACTTGTTCTCAATCATAAGCAAACCCTGATCAATTATTTTAATATTATAAGAAAGAGATTGGCAGTAGTGGGAAACTGCCAGGGAGGGAGTGGGCACACTGTCAACAAGGGCGCCTGATCTCAAAACAGGTGAAGTGCGAACCCAAGTGAGGCTCAAACTTTACCTATACAATGACCATTTGTATACCTACCCTGGATTTTACCCCACATTTTTAAAATAAAAAGTAAAAAAGTGAAAAAAATAAAAATAAAAATATTATCTGGCCGTCAGAACTTGACATTATTTTTCCCAATTGTTAGAAAATATACTCAAAAGATGGAGAAAAAAATAACATTAACAAAAATGAAACCTCCAAATAATAATATTTTATTGAATCTCTGACAAATATCTAAAAGGGTTTTTTTATTAACGACAAAAATTGTATTAACAGTAAAGAGTCTTTGCCATAATCTGAAAATAAAGTGAACTTGTAAGGCCAAATGAATCTTTTCGTTGTCTTTATGATCTGATCACTGGTTTACAAATGCAGTCTATTTGGCTTCAGAGCTCAGATTTCTAGCAGCCATGGAAGAACATTTACAGAATTTCTAGGGGGTACAGACTTTTGACCAAAATTTTTAACTAAACCATGTAGTTTTTCATATGTGAGGGTGATCAACCCATCTGTAAATCATCCAGTGCGGGAGTCCAGCTCCTGCCGAATCCAGGGTATCTGGAAGGTGGGAATGGAGAGAGAGAGAGAGAGAGAGAGAGAGAGAGGGAGGGAGGGAGGGAGGGAGGGAGAGAGAGAAAGAGAGACAGAGGCTGGACAACTGTTCAAGATTGAGCAGAAGCCGTTTATTGAAAATCAGCGAGAGGTTTTTATCCCCAAAATTCACATGCACTTCACGTGGACCAAAATTGTCCTTCTGTTCCTCATGCTTGGCCAATGTTCCTCGAAAGCAGTTTTTCATGTTTCAGCCGATTGTATAACTGATTACAATTATCCTTAACCAACATTCCAGTAATCAACCCACACCCATACCCGAAACTTATAATATAACATTAACCTTAAAACATAATACTAAAAACCTAAATTCAAACAAAACCTATAACTAAGCTATTACAAATTATAAATCCTAACTAACTTAATACATGTTAACTCTTACAATTCAAACAAACTAATACTTCATATAAACAACTCTATCTTAAATCAATTCTTGGTTTGGGGCTGCAAAGCTTCAAGCAACTTGTACACAAAGTCCAGCACAGAGCAAAGTCCAGCACAGGACAAAGTCCAGCAGGTAATCTCCCTGAAGCAATGTCAGTACATTCCTTCAAACACGAGGGGCTTCTTGTTCCTGGAATCCAAGCCTCCCTTGCTGTATCCCTAAAACTAAAACGTTCCTATAAACTTTAATAATACCTTACTTCTAAATATCCTATATCTAAATAAATTTCCCTAAACATATTCTAAAGTTCTACATCTAAAAATCCTAAATTATATTAAGCTAAGTGTTAAACTTTTTCAATTGCTACAAATACTTTGTTAAAACTAAAACCCTTCAGTAAAATCTACATTTCCTAAAATACTTCTATCTCTTTGACACTTACTAATAATTCCTAACTCATTCTTAACACCTAAATATATCTTAAAATTATACAATACATTAAAACTTACTTTTTAATAAATCTTATGACTGAATTAACTTTCTAAAAATCCTTAATTCATCTGAAAACTTGTGACCAAGTAAACAGCTCCTTGACATAACTCAGAATAAAGTATAATTCTGATTGTAACAAGCCAAAACCATAATTAAGAAGTGGGAAATGGGAACAATAACTTTCTAAAGTTAGCCGTGCCTGCCCAAGGCCTCATTATATTTATGCTTGACTATGCAGAAGTTTTTCTGGCCATGCTGCTGAACAAGGTGGGGGAGGAAATGGGGTCAATAGCTCCCAGTCTCAACCTAGTGGTCCCGGGGTGGACAGCCCTCCTGATCCCCTCACAATCAGTGGACCTCCATGGCCGGCTCCCAACAATCCAGTATTTATATTATACTGCCAATGTTTTCCTAAAAATGTTGAAGATATATTACATGCACTTTAGAGATTATTAAAAATTTAGAATTTAGGGATTGTAAAACTGTGGTATAAAAGGTCATAGAGGCATTTTCTTATATAATTTGTTGTCAAAGTTTATAAATTTTGTAAGATGAATTCTGAAAATTGACAGTTTTGCTATCTTTCTTCTGCATTACTGTACTTGTATGACTTTACATTCGAATGAATACCCAGCCAGGCTTGCTAATAATTTAAGTAACTGCTTTTCTCATAGACTTTCTTAAAGAGCTATATACCATTAATATCATTAAAGCAGGGTGTCATGGGAAGTAGCTAACATTATATTTTTGTTTTGTTCTCTATAAAAACAGTTTCAAAGAACACAATATCTCGTTTTCATTGCCAAGGAAATAAAATTGTGATTTTTTCTACATGTTTATAATTAACGTGGAACCTCTGGGAAAGATAGTGAGTTAACTGCTAGCTATAACCTTTTTCAGATATCAATTCAAATGATCAAAGTAAAGCAACATAGTAAACATCATTTCTGACCTGAATGCAATGCAATCTGAAATCTAAAAGTTGGCACTAGGGAACAAACATAGAAAGCCTCAGGAAAAGCTCTCCATCTTTGGCTCAAGGAGAAGGAAAAAGTACACCTAACAGTCAGAGTTAGTGCCATAAGCTTCTGCTTGTGTTACTTTTATTCCTTATCCTGACCCAACTTTCAGACAGGCTCATGAAGTTGGTAAGAGAGATCCAGTGAAAACCCACAGGATTCAAAACTAAGATGGGGAAGTCATTCTCTTAAAAAATTCCTTTTTTTTTCATTGTTCTCTATTGATTGGCCGTGGAAGTAAGTGCGATAATAAAGTGTGTGGCAAAGTAGGGTAAATAAAGCCCTAGTTTTCTGAATGCAGGGCCAAAATGGGGAGCCTCGGGGAACTATTAGGTTCCAGAAATATTACAAGAAGGAGGAGCATGGAAAAGTGACCCCATAAAGATATTCATCAAATTCTAGGCTCACCTCTGAGCTGAATACATACAAATTAAACTCTATTCAGGATACCAAGATCTTTGAATCTTCAATCAACAAATAGACCACAATCCATGTTCCAGTCTGACCACTAAGTAGCTCACATGTCTGACATACCCAAATAAAATCTCAACAGCCGGCCCAGTGGCTCACGTCTATAATCCCAGCACTTTGGGAGACCAAGGTGAGAGGATTGCCTGAACTCACAGGTTCGACACCAGCCTGGGCAACTTGGCGAGACCTCAAGTCTACAAGAAAAAAAAAAAAGAATCTCAACAAACTCTAAGCAGGTCAAATTCAAAGAAACCTATCCCACACATATGATAATTAGGCTGCTAAAAACTAAGATTAAAAAAAAATTGAAAGAGGCCAGAAAAAAGTGGCCTAAATTGTGTTTTCCAAAAACCCTAACCTTAGTATCTCAGAATGCGATAGAGTCCTTAAAGAGATAAATAAGTTTAATGTGATCATTAGGTTGAGCTGTAATCTAAGAAGAGGAGATATGAATACAGACAGGTAAAGAGAAAAGACCATGTAAAAATACAGGAAAGAAATGTTCAGAAAGCCAAAGAGATGCCTCAGAAAAATTTAGCTCTTCCAAACCTTGATTTCAGACTTAGAGAACTGTGAGAAAAATAAATTTTCATTGTTTAAGCCACCCAGTCTGAAATATTTTGTTATGGCAGCTCCAGCAAACTAACAAAGTGAATGACTATTTTAATAACTGTGGCTTTCTTGTCAGAAGCCATGAGTGCCAGAGAAAAGTGACATATTATTTTTCAAAGGACTGGAAAAAGAATTGGCAGACAGAATTCCATCCTTAAGGAATAAACATGAAATAAAGACATCCTAAAATGAAGAGAAAATAAGGAAATTCATTAGTAGAAAACTCTCTACAAGATTTGGTAATAAAATGTCCTCAAACTAAAGGGAGATAATACCATATGAAAGGCTGGAAAATCAGAAATAAAGGAAAAAAATAATAAAAGTTATAAATATCAGGGTAAATATAATAGATTTTTTGTCTTTTTGAGTTATTCAAAATACATTTTACATTTAATATAATTAATATTGTTTATGGTGTTTTGGATACACATAGAAAAAATAAGTGCAATCATCAAAATATAAATGAGAGAAGGTAAAATAATCTATTTGGCAATATTTGTACATACCAACTAAAGTGGCAAAATATTAATTTTAAACAGATAGTGAAAAGTTAGGTATGCACACTCTAATCTCTGGAACAATGACTTAAAAAGCTAAATAGTCAAACATATAAAGATAAATTAAAACAAAATAGGAAAAATGTTCAAATAACGAAAAGAACAGCAGGAAAGAAAGAATGGAGGAAGGACAGAGTGACAAAATAGAAAACAATAAAATGATAGACTCAAATTCAAGCATATCAATAATAACATATTGGATTTCCCAGCCTTCAGAACTGGAAGCAATAAATGTCTATTGTTTAAAATCTACCCAGTCTAAGGTACTTTGCTATAGCGGGTGAACAGTCTAAAACACTGGGTTTCAGGGTCTGGCAGAGCAACTCTACCATTCTCTTACAGATGGAACCAAGTAAACTCATCGTAGACTATTCCAAAATTGAGGAATCATGCTTCTGCCTTCTCCGGTCTTTAAAAAATGAACTCAGAGGGCAACCCCTTTGGGTCCCCTCCCACTGTGGGAGCTTTTCTATCCTCTCAATAAATACTGCTTTCGCACTTAGAAAAAAAAAGAACTCAAAAAGGACAGTCTAGAGTGATTTTTGACAGTAGCAGTCAGTTTCTGAATATTATGACAATCAGTTCAACTCATCACCCTTTCACAGGCATGTTTGAATTTCTCAGAAATGATACTGGGAAAATTGGTTAACCATTTTAGAAAGTAATTTAGAACTTTACATCATAATCTTTAAAAAACTATATTCAATATATATTTGAAATGTAAATGTAAAAATTCATCGAATATAAAAAGGAAATGCCTGTGAAAGGCAAAATTTTCATAGCAATATATATTTCTTAAAAATATAAATAAAGTTTAAAAATATGTAGTTAAAATGTTTAATGTTACTGTACAAAGATAATGGACTATTAATGTAGAGTATAGCTTTCTATTTCCAGTTTCTCTTTCTCTTTCCCCAGCTTTTTCTCTCATCATACTTTGAACATGCCTTTGTTCCTTAGCAATATATCACAAGCATCTTAAATGACTCAATGCATTCCTTTTAATATTTGCATGACAATCAATTGCATAAGTTTGCAAAATTCTATACAAGTTGGATAAATTTGTAGATAATTAAATTGCTTCTATTTTTTGCTATTAAAAATCACATTGTAGAAAAAATTCTTATGACTAGGATAAACTTTGAGAAGTGAAATTGCTGGCTCCAAGGTAACAAACATTTCAAAGACTTTTTGGTTTTCTTTATCTTATAACAAATTGATCTTCAAAGGCGGTACAAATTTAAACACCTATCAATAAAAGTTACTGTTTCCCCATTACTGACAACAATTAATATTAATATTGATTTCTTTTTCTGCCAATATGACAGACAGAAGTTGACACCTTATTTCAATTTTATTTTCTTTAATTTCAAGGATGTAGAATAAATTTAATTTTATAATTTTTTATCTTTATCTTTAATCCACTTGAAAATTATTTTGGTATAAGCTGGGAGCTACCTTGATTCTTTCCAAATGGCTATTCCATTTTCCCAAAACCATTTGTTGACCAATCTTTTTCCTACTAATCTGAAATGCCATATTCATCATATACTAAACTAACGTCCTATATTTTAATGGTGTTTCTGGACTTCTTATCCTACTCTGATTTTTATGAGAAACCCACAGCCAGCATACTCCTAAACAGACAAAAATTGGAACCATTTTCCTTGAAAACTGGAACAAGATAAGGATGACCACTCTCACCTTTCCTGTTCAGCATAGTTTTGGAAGTCCTAGCTGGAGCAATTAGAGAAGAGAAAGCGATCAGGGCTATCCAAATGGGAAAAGAGGAAGTCAAGCTATCTCTCTTTGTAGGTGACATGACTGTATACCTTGAAAACCCATGAAAATCTCCTTGCACTGATAAAGGACTCCTTGCCAAAAACCTCCTTGCACTGATAAAGGACTTTGGCAAAGTCTCAGGGTGTAAAACAAATGAACAAATGACAATCGCATTTGTATACACCAATAATAAACAAACAGAAACCCAAATAAAAAGCACAATTCCATTTACAATAGCCACAAAAAAATGAAATACCGTGGCATCTTCCTTACCAGAAATGTAAAAGACCTTTACAATGAAAACTACAAAACACTGCTCAAAGAAATCAAAGATGACACAAACATGTGGAAAAATATTCCATGCTCATGAATTGGAAGAAGCAACATTGTTAAGATGTCCATTTTTCCTAAGGCAATCTACAGACAACACAATACCTATCAAATTTACCAGCCACATTCTTCTCAGACCTAGAAAAAACAATACAGGAATTCATATGGAAACATAAACCACCAAGAATAGCCAAAACAATCCTCAGCAAAAAAACAAAAACAAAAACAAAACAAAGCAGGAGGTATCACACACCCAGACTTTAAACTATATTATAAAGCTACAATAATCAAAACAACCTGGTATTGGTACAAGAACAGGCATATAGACCAATGGAATAGAATTGGGATTCCAGAAGTAAAACCTCAATTTCTCAACCAACTCATCTTTGACAAAAACTCCACCACCAACTACTGGGGAGAGGAGAACCTATTCAGTAAATGGTGCTGGGAAAACTGGCTGACCACATGCAGAAGATTAAAATAGGACCCCTACCTATCCCCATACACAAAAATTAACTCTAAGTGGATCAAAGACCTAAATGTAAAACCTCTAACTGTAAGAACCTTAGAAAATGCCGGAGACACTGTTATGGAAGTTAGAACTGGCAACCAGTTCTAGATCAAAATCCGAAGTGCCCAGGACATAAGAGATAAGATAGACAAGTGGGACCTCATTAGATTGACAAGCTTCTGCAAAGCTAAAGAAATGATCAAGAGAGCAGGGAGACAGCCCACAGACCGGGAAAATATATTTGCCAACTCCATGTCTGACAAAGGCCTATCATCAAGGATCTAAAAGGAACTCTAACATGCTGAAAAGAAAAAAACAAAACAGCTCTATTAGAAAGTGGGCTACAGATATGCATAGAGATTTCTCAAAAGAAGACAAAAGAGCAGCCAACAGATATATGAAAAAATGTTCAGCCTCACTAGTCATCAAGGAGATGCAAATTAAAACTACCCTGAGATACCACCTAATTCCAGTCAGAATGGCCTCATCAATAACTCAAAAAATAACAGATGCTGGAGAGGATGTGGCGAAAAGAGAACACTTCTACACAGTTGGTGGGAATGCAAACTAGTTCAGCCTCTGTGGAAATCAGTGTGGCAACTCCTAAAAGTTCTAAAAATCGACCTTTCATATGACCCTGCAATCCCCCTCCTGGGAATATACCCGGAAGAACTCAGGTCACTCTGAAAATGATACTTGCCCACGTATGTTTATCGCAGCATTGTTCACAATAGCAAGAACATGGAACCAACCGTCCTACCCATCAAAAGAGGACTGGATAAAAAAAATGTGGTACATATACACAATGGAATACTGTGCAGTCATAAGGAAGAACAAAATCATGATCTCCGCAGCAACCTGGATGGAATTAGAGTTTATAATACTGAGTGATCTCTCACAGAAACAAAGAGCTGAATGTCATATTTTCTCACTCGTAAGTGGACCTTGAACAACTACCATATTACTATA
>CAUYQG010109171.1:0-27361 GCA_963574415.1 Tarsius wallacei | reverse complement strand
TTTTTGTTTGTTTGTTTGTTTGTTTTTGAGTTGGAGTCTCACTCTGTCGCCCAGATTGGAGCGCAGTGGCCACTTCCGGCAACCGCAGCCTCGACCTGCTGGGCTCAGGCGATCCTTCCGCCTCAGCCTTCCGAGTAGCTGGAACTACAGGCACGTGCTACCACACCCGGCTAATTTTTTATTTATTGTAGAGATGATGGTTTTTATAGAGGAACATTTATAATTGATTTGATGATGGGGAACACTAATTTTGAGCCCTAATTAAGGAAAACCCTATCTTCCTCCCAAATTTTATTCTTCTCATTAGTAGATATGTATCATAAAAATCATATTATCAGACTTTTTCTTTATGAATTAAAATTGTGGACTTTTTTTTCTTGTTATGTAAAATCCCATGAAATATACTTGATTTAGCTACCCACCTGGCCCTTTGTAGATAATTTTGCTAATTCCTGCTTTTATGCAAGTGAACTAGTAATAAGCATCACTAGGCAGACTTGGTGTGTCTGACAAAGTCTTTCAAAATAGGAAAGCAGCACAATGAAAATATCCCCTATCAAAATAAAGACTACTGTATACTTCTAGTTCAACATGTTACAGTCTGCATCAGTGGCATACCATTCCCTTTCAGACAGCCACTACTTTTGGACTCAATTATGTTCGAGTAATTATCATAACCCAAAACCAAGAACTGGCCTCTCAGATCCTTTTCTCAGGCACCAGAGTTGCCTTTATACATGCAGACAGCATTGTTGCATAATCACTGCAACAGAAACATAAAAGGCAACAGAGGTCAGCCCATTCATATTCACTAGTGAGAATTTCTTCTACTTTGTGAATGTACCAACCTTTCCCTGTGACCTCAACAGATTCCTGAAGCATAACACCTTTATCCTGACATTTACTGCACCATGTTGTCCCTCAGGACGTCAAAGCACAACAAGAGGGTCAACTTACAGGGTGTCAGAGTAAACAGCTTCTGTAAGTGTAGCTTGAGGGGTGACATCCAATCGTCTCATTCCACTCAACCTCTAGTCACCCAAACATTTCTTCCTGTTGCTGGTGCCCACAGTTTCACATTTAACAGTGATTTCTTTGTGCTGAAGTATTTTCTCTTCATAGGAAGCAAATGTATCTGTGAAGCAGTTGTCAGCAATCTTATGATTTATTGCCTGGGCGTTTTGTTCACACCATTCTCTCAGCATAGAGATAATTTTATGCATACTCCAAGTTTAAGCTCAAGCTCAAAGACAAACTTTTTCATGAAATTATCCCTAATTCCTAAAAATAAGTATTTATCCAACTCTTAGATTGTACATTTTGGATTGATAGCATCATATTATGTGCATATGACAATTATTTGTGTACATCAGATTGCATCTCACTGAAAAACCCTCTATTGGCTTACCATGGCAACTGGATTAAAATCCAGTTTGATTACTAGAACCCACAGGCCCTCCATGAAATGGTTCTTGCTTTGACTCCAACTGTCTTAGTCTGTTTTGTATTGCTATAACAGAATACCACAGACTGGGTAACTTATAAAGAAAAGAAATTGGCTGGGCACAAATGACTCACACCTATAACCTTAGCAGTTTGGGAAGCCAAAGCAGGAGGATCGCTTGAGGCCAGAAATTTGAGAACAGCCTGGGCAACAGAGCAAGACCTGATCTCTACAAAAAATTATTTTAAAATTAGCCAGACATGGCAGCAGGTGCTTGTAGTCCCAGCTACTTGGGAGGCTGAGTTGGGAGAATCACTTGAGACCAGAAGTTCAAGGTTACAGTGAACCACCATGGTTGAGCCACTACACACCAACCAGCCAGGGCCACAAGCAAAACTTTTTTCTCTTAAAAAAAAAATAGGAAAGAAAAAGAAAGAAGTTCATTTCTTTATTTCTGCAGGCTAGGAAGTCCAAGGTCAAGGGGCCCACATCTGATAAAGGCCTTTTTGCTGCATTATCTTATGATGGAAGGCAAAAGGCCAAAGAGTGAAAGAGAGAAAGAGGGGACCACTCGCTTTCATAACAAGTTCACTTTTGTAAGAACTCATTCCTGCAATAATTGACCAACTCCTGTGATAACAGCAATCACCCAGAGGTGAACTAATCACCTCCATCCAGAAGGTTCCACCTCTAAACACTGCTGCACTGAGGATTCAGTTTCCAACACATGAACTTTGGGGGACACATTCAAACCATAGTATCATCCTATACCATGGCCCTCTTGCCCATGGAGTTCCAGCACGCTGACCACTTTGATTCATCTTGAACGCTTTATATTTTCTTCTGCTATCTGATGGCTGCATTTGCTCTTTGTCTCTACAAGAAAACAGTCTTCAGATGTTTTACATGGCTGACACAGATATTATCTCTGCCAAGAGACCGTCTCTGATCTGTTTTACTTTCTTTGTAGTATCCCTCATTACCTGAAATAATTTTATTTATTTATTTATTGTCTGACTCCCACAAGAGAATGTAGTCTCCATGATAGAAGGCACTCTATCTATCTTGTATACCATTGTGCCCCTAAGGTCTAATCCTGTGCACAGCATATACTTAATTTTGGAAAGAATCAACCAGTGTTTTATTTTTATTGTTTATAATTGATTGATTTTAAGCTCCTTAAAGGTAGGAACTTTATTTTTTTTTCACTTTTGCATTTGCACAGGGCCTAATAGTAAAGTGCATTATACTTAGTGTATCATCTATAATTGTATATTGAATGTTAACTGCTGAAGTAATTAACTAGTCATTAACACTTTAGATTGAAGTACTTTACTAACATCTTTCTGACTAACTCAAGTAATTCAAGAATGAGAGAGTCATTTACTATTGGTTTGTCCAAAGACACAAGCTTGTGAGTTTTTTCTCACATTATTTTTCTGGCAACAAGACTTTCTTCTCAGAAAAAGACCTAGAACTTATGTTCATTTTACCTGATCTTCACAGAAATTAGTCTTTATTAAATATATGCATCTGAGTACTATCAGAGTGATAGAAAACATCAAACAATTTTAGCAATACTTTGTATCTAGGTCATAAGGCATTATCTGTCAACATAATGCATTTGAAGGAAAATCAAATGTGTAATTCTTTTAAAAAGTTAAAAAAAAAAAAACTCTAAACTGCAGCAGAATATTCATTGCTGAACCAATTACCTAAGATTCTGCAAGCCAGATTCATAATTTTCCCCCTTTTGGAATATTTTATTGACCAAAGAAAATGTGGCACTTGTCATAATTATTTCTTTTTCTCTCTGGAGCTGTCTACTCACTGAAGCCTCATAACCTGTCCAAATGTGCCATCAGAAGTGATGTAGAGCTTGATTCTAACTACATCTTTCTTCAAGAAATTCTAAGAATAAACTTACTTGAAATTATTGAAGCTATTTCCTCTTGACTGATAGAATTTTCTAATCGGTACATCCTGTGTACATTTTTAGGTGAGGTATCTTAAATAGGTTTATATACTTCGTTAGAATAGAAAATGAGAAATATTTATGTTTGCAACCTTCCCAAGTAATGAAGAGGAAAGAGCAGTACAGTGGGAAGAGGATGGTCTTGGGCATTGGACAGCTGTAGGTCTAAACCTGTACTATGCCACTTGATAACCACGTGACTTGAGGAAGGTTAGTTAGTCAACTGCTCTTAAACTCAATTTCTCCAATTTTAAAACTCAAAGTTAATTATAGTTATATCATGAAGCTATTGTGAAAAGTGAATGCAATTATAATTGATAGGAAACGTTCCTTAACACAACCCAACTAATTAAATCACTTTCACCTCCATCACAACCTTATAGCGAAGAGATCCCAACACAGTTCTAGGTGTGTCACATACCGCTGATACTATACTTACTTTATTACACCATATATATATATGTTTATTCTCTTTTAATATCAAGCTCCTAAAAAACAAACTCTTCACTTACTCTTCTATGTATCTAGCAGAGTGAATGGAGTCAATCAATAGCTGTAGTCACTTCCCTCTTGTCTTCTCAATGAATATATCTAGATGAATTAAAGCTGTGTCTAGGTCAACGGATGTACACCATACTCTTTTCTTGCAAAAAGAGTTTATACTTTTATTATCAATGAGAAATAAGTTGTAATTTTTGTGACCTTTGTCTGTCAACTGACCTCAAGTGTTTTCAGATCATGAATAACATTTCTAGAGTAGAGATGAATGGTAGAATAATGTTACTATTTTCTAATGAGTCACTCACTGTTCACTTTTCTGGTGATCTGCTCTGTGGTAAAATGCAAATGAGTGATTCACATAAAGTAGTTGTTTGCTGCTGTCTCTGGATTTAGGTTCAGAAATTGTTAGCAGATGATACAAAAATGACTAGATGCTTTCATCACTACTATTCAATGTAGTACTGGAAGTCCTAGCCAGAGCAATCGAGCAAGAAAAAGAAATAAAGTGTATTCAAACAGGAAAAGAAAAAACAAACTATCTCTGAATGCTGATGATATAATTTTATAGCTAGAGAACCCTAAAGACTCCTCCAAAAGTCTCCTGGACTTGATAAATGAATTCTGTAAAGTTTCAGAATACAAAATAAACAACACAAAAAACAGTAGCACTGCTATACACCAATAATGACCAATCTGAGACTTAAATAAAGAACTCAGTTCTATTTACAATAGCAGTCAAAAACCTAAAATACCTAGTAATATATTTAACCAAGGAGGTCAAAGAGCTCTTACAAGGTGAACTACAAAACTCTGATGAAATTGCAGAGGACACAAACAAATGAAGAAACATCCCATGCTCATGGATTGGAAAAAGCAACATTATTTACATGACCATATTACTCAAAGTAATCTACTGATTCAATGCAAACCCTATCAAACTACCAACATCATTTTTCACAGAATTAGAAAAAACAGTCCTAAAATCATACGAAACCAAAAAAGAGCCAAAATAGCCTAAGCAATCATAAGCGAAAAGAACAAAGCTGGAGGCATTACATTACCTGACTTCAAATTATACTACAAGGTTGTAGTAACCAAAACAGCATGGTACTGGTACAAGAGCAGACACATGAACCAATGGAACAAAATAGAGAATCCAAAAATAAACCCAAATACCTACAACCAACTGATCTTTGATTAGGCAAACCAAGACATACGCTGGGGAAATAACATTCTATTCAAAAAATGATGCTGCGAAAATTGGATAGCTACATGCAGAAAAATGAAAATTGATCCTATTTCCCTCCATATAAAAAATTAACTCAAGAAGAATTAAAACTTACATATCAGACCGGAAACCATAAAAAGAAGAAAACGTTGGAAATCATAGAATAAAACATAAGAAAAACTCTTACAGACATCAGCCTAGGCTAAGAACTTATGGCTAAAACTCCCAAAGCAAGTGCAACTAAAACAAAAATAAATAAATGGGACTTAATTAGACTAAAAAGCTGCTGCACAGTGAAAGAAACAAACAACAGAGCACACAGGCAGCCTACAGAATGGGAGAAGATATTTGCAAATTATATATCTGACAAAGGACTAATATGCAGAATTTACCAAGAACTCAAACATATCAGCAAGAAAAAAGCAAATAACCTCATTAAAAAAATGAGCAACAACATGAATAGATATCTCTCAAGAGAAGATATAAAAATGGCCAACGAACATCTGAAAAAATGCTTATCATTACTCACCATCAGGGAAATACAAACTAAAACCACAATGAATTACCACCTTACACCAGTCAGAATGCCCATTATTTTAAAAAATCAAAAAACAATAGATGCTGGCATGAATGTAGAGAAAAGGGAACACTTATACACTGTTAGTGGAAGTGTAAATTAGTACAAGCTCTATGGACAACAGTATGGAGATTACTCAAAAAACTAAAAGTAGTTTTACCATTTGATCCAGCAATTCCACTACTAGGCATCTACCCTAAGGAACAGAAGTCGTTATAAAACAGATACCTGCACCCACAAGTTCATTACAGCATGATTCACAATTCTAAAGATGAGGAATCAACCTAAATCCCCATCAACTGATCAGTGGATAATGAAAATGTGGTATATATACATCATGGAATACTATGCAGTCATAAAAAGGAATGAAATCATGTCCTTTGGAGCAACATGGATGGAGCTGATGATCATCATCCTAAGTTAAACTGACTCAGAAACAGAAAATCAAATACCACATGTTATCACGCATATGTGGGAGCTAAACAGTCACAAAGATGGAAGTAATAGACACGGGGGACACCAATAAGAAGGGAGAAGTGGGAGACAGGTTTCAGAACCTACCTATGGGGCACAGGGTTCATTACCTGGGGAATGGACCACCTGAGACCCAATCCCCACCACTACACAATATGTTCATGTAACAAATATGCATGTGTACCTCCTGAATTTAAAATTTTAAAACATATAATAAAGTGAATTTTTTAAAATGAGTCTTTTGCCCTTGAAATATTTTGTAATGGAAAAATAAAGATAAAATTTAAGTAGTTAAATTGTATGATATAATTGGCTCTCCAAAGAAGGAATAAAGGAGCTTTGAAAATTATAGCCGGGCTCAGTGGCTCAGCCTGTAATCCCAGCGCTTTGGGAGGCTGAGGTGAGTGGATTGCCTGAGCCCGCGGGTTCGAGGCCTGCCTGGGCAACTTGGTGAGACCTCATCTCTACAGTAAGTCAAAAATTAGCCGGGCATGGTAGCGCGTGCCTGTAGTTCCAGCTACTTGGAAGGCTGAGGCGGAAGGTTCGCCAGAGCCCAGCAGGTCGAGGCTGCAGTGGCCGAAAGCGGCCACTGCACTCCAGTCTGGGTGACAGAGCTAGACTCCAACTCAAAAAAAAAGAAAAGAAAAGAAAATTAATGAATGTCCAGTGTATTGGGTATTTCTGGGGGGGAAATGACTAGATGAAGGTGGAAGAAGTATTAGTCATGTTGTCTAAATCAGAAAACATGCCTTTGAAGTAATTATGAATGTAAAAATGCCCACTGTACTACTGAGGTTCCTAAACCCCAAAACCCTTTAAGAGGATGGGTAGTCTGACATCATACAGATATGCAAAATACCGGTTGTCTGAGCTGAACAGTATTTGGTAGAAAGATGGACTGAAATCCTGTTCCAAGTTGATTATTTCATGGTGAATACGCTCTTATATGTCTAATAGTGAGGAAATGCCTTGAAAAATAAGACATGTATAAAAGGATATAGAGGAGTTTATGCAGGCTCTCTGAGAAAATTTAAAACCACCACCACCACAACAAAACAAACAAACAAGCAAACAAACAAACAAAAAGGCCCTTGGTAGAAATTGCATAAGGGGCAGGAAGGATCACCTACCTCATCAGTACAACTGTGGTGCAGTATTCCTGCACGTCCAGGGCTCATCCTACTTTCTTTTAAGGATACAACCATTACAGTTAATATAGTAACAAATAGAATAGTGACATAATTTACCATCACATGTGGTTTTTTTCTGAACTTGCCAAATACAGTATCTGATTAAGCTAGAAGAGTTCTGCTCAAAAAGAACCGGAAATTCACTTTTCGAGTTTTAAAGCAAAAAACTTGAAGGGGAAGACTATGAGACAGGGAGAGTTCCTGGTTCTGAAGCTTATTGCCTCTTCTTGTTGATTTATCTCTATTTGACTTATACCCAATGTTTACAGTGGTGAGCTCTAGTCTAGGATAAAGACACTTGAGAAAAACTTTAATCCCAATTCTTTTTCAGGAATTGACATCTTTTTTTTTTTCTCAAAGATATAATCAAAATTTCAATCTGCTTTGGAATTAATTCAATATTTCCTTAACATTCAGATAGCCAGATAGTATTCATCTCTGTTCCTTAATAATTAATGGACACTAATTATTTCTTCAAGGACATCTCTCAAGTCTTTTTCTACTTCATGGAATTTCCCATTCATTGCAACTCATAGTTCTACCTCTAATCTAACTCACAGTATTTAAAATGTGTATTAATCACTTAGCAATAAGATTGTACATTTTATTATTTTTATAATGTATACCATATGTAATATATTTTGAACATAGATGATATTTATTACATAAGCAATTAGATTATATATTTTACAATAGCATGTATTTTAATTTTTGTACTGAATTTCATCTATTAATATATTACCATTTTATGTTTTATGTAGCTAATATTTTCCAGCAAGCAAAGACTTTGAATTCAATTATTTGTGCTTCCCACAATAGGCTGACCCATAACTGTATTCCAAAACAGGAGATAATTTAATAATTTCTGATTGCTTCATTAAAATCAAGCCAGTTTATATGTTATCCTATATTATATATAGAGTGTTATACAGGAGATTAAAACTGAGTCTATTATTTGTGATTCTATCACTCAGATCTCCATAAACAGATTGGAAAAATAGTATTGACAGGTCATACAGAACTAACTCAGAAAATAACAGTGGGGAAGCTAAAGTCAAGATGTTTGAAATATGGTACAGGAGCCCACTTATGTCACTTAGTGGTGATTATGATCCTTTGAAAGTGGAACATCAGCCTGACTTGGGAAAAATCATTTCAATTCTAGTATCCATTTATTCAAGATTTTAAAAAATGCTGCTCATGTTTAGAAGCCCTAGTCAATAAAATTATGCAGGTGAAAGTTACCTCTTTACACAACACTGGAGACCTTCCCCCCTAAGAGCTGTTTAACTAGTTTAAATAAATCTTTCTAGAATAAGAAAATGTTAGCTATCAATATTTTCTTAGACCCCAGGCTATCTCAGCATTTAACAGCGCTTTCTGATACCTTTCTGAACATATGTTTTTCACTTAAATGGCTGTAAATACGTTAATTTTGAAAAATGTTTGCCTAAATATGGAACAGATGGACACTTTGTTGGTAGTTTATGAGCAGGGACTTTTCAGCAGTTGCCTTCCTAGTGACCCATGCTTTATCTTCTTCATCTAATTACATGCCAGCATGTTGAAAGTGGAAAGGTTGGTCAGTTTCAGAGAAAATCCAAACATATTTACATTATTTTTCGCCAGTTTTCTCATTTCTCTATCCATCTATAGGAAAGTGTTATTAGACTAGAAGTGGTATAGGGAACATTGTTAGAGCCATGACCTTGAATAAGTAAGTAAATCTTATTTCCTTCAATAAATGGGTCCCTCTTTGTGTCAGATATTGTGTTAGACTCTAAGGAAGGGGAAATGAACACAACATTGACTACATCTCCATTTGTCTTTTTTGTTTGTTTGTTTATTGGGGGACATAAATGGGTACCAGGCATTTAAAATTTCCAACTGTTTTTTATGCTGATTTCAATGGAACCACAAACATGAGAGTATCCCAGTAAATTGCAAAGGATTATACAGTTGCTTTATATTATTGTAGTTTATTCCATAAACACACATAATTTTCCACATTCAGAATATTTTTGATATAATAGCCTGAAATATCAAAGAAAGTTTCTGGTTAGCAAATAAATTTTGGCATGAGAGTGACAAAATAAAGATTAAGTAGAATCTGATCTAAACCATCACATTTACTAGTTAAGATTCTCTGCCTTGTCTACAAATATCAAATACAAAATCTGTGCAATGGATTGTGTAATTCCAAATATATACCTTTCCTTCTGTAATAATTATACTTCTCTCCCTCATGGATATCAGGCTTGGTTCTTAACTTGTTTGGGCCAATAAAATGTAAACTGATGTATGTCACTTCTAAGCAGGTATTTTTTTTTTTTTTTTTTTTTTTTAGAGTTGGAGTCTCACTATGTCGCCCAGACTGGAGTGCAGTGGCTGCTCCCGGCCACCTCAGCCTCGACCTGCTGGGCTCTGGCGATCCTTCCACCTCAGCCTTCCAAGCAGTTGGAACTACAGGCACGCGCTACCACGCCCGGCTAATTTTTTGATTTATTGTAGAGATGAGGTTTCGCCAAGTTGCCCAGGCAGGTCTCGAACCCGCGGGCTCAGGCAATCCACTCACCTCAGCTTCCCAAGGCACAGGATTACAGGCTGAACCACCAAGCCCGGCTAAGCAGGTATTTAAGAGCCATTGTGGGTTCCACCACCTCTCTTTTTCCCTCTGTCAAAACATCATATCTCCAGGTCAAGAACTAAAATACTCTATAGATAATTTAGTGGAATTAGCAGGTGAATGAAGAAAGTTGCTTTATAACCAACCAATATAAAAAATCAGTTGGGCACGATGTCTCACACCTATAATCCCAGTGCTTTGGAAGGTGAAGGCAGAAGGATCACTTGAGGTCAGGAGTTCAAGACCAGCCTAGGCAAAACAGCAAGACCCTGTCTTTACAAAAAAAAGTTTTGTTTTGTTTTTAAGTAGCTGGGTGTGTTGACCCAATCCTTGTATTCCCTGCTACTCAGAAGACTGAGGCAGGAGATCATCTGAACCCAGATCGATGCTGCAGTAAACCATGATCGCATTATATCACTGTATTCTAGCATGGATGACAGAGCAATGTCTTGTCTCAAAAATAACGAAAATAGTAATAATAATTGCATCTCTAGATGCCAGCAATGTAATATGAGAAAACTAAATTTATTTATAAATAGTTGTCTCCAAACTGAGAACACTTTCAACATTTAAGAATTAAATATAAGATTTTTTAAAATGTTTTGTAGATGCTCCTTTTACAAGTCAAAGATGTTCTCGTCCCTTTTATTTCTAGTTTGTTAAGATTTCTGTTTTGTTTTCATTGTGAATTGATGTGGCATATATCAAGTGCTTTTTCCACATATATTAAGATAAATTATATGATTTTCCCCTTCATTTTGTTAATGTGATAAATTACATTGATTGATTTTAAGATGTTAAACCAACCAGCTGAAACCCTTATGAAGAATATACTATTATTATGGTTGTTTCATAGAGGAAGAAAAGGGCATAAGACACCAGTATCTTAGCCAAGGTCACACAACTGGTATGTAGTGAAGTTAAAATTTTTAACTCAAGTAGTCTAGCTCTAGTGGTTCTGCTCTTATCTATGGAGTTTACTATCACTTATCACCTTGGCACCTCATTGTTATCAGATCTTAAGAAGAATAATAAAGCTATTATGTCTTTGATCGCTATTATGTCTATAAAGCAACTGCAGAAAGAAATCTATGGATAAATATGAAAAAAGTCAACTGAAAAAAATCACAAGATCTATAAATTTGAAAAGGAAACTTTATTTCTTATTAAAGATTACTTTCTGCAAGATGGCCACCCTGACAGGCCTTCTGTAGAGTCTAAAAGCTTGTACTTCGAAGGAGGAAGGGTGGGGGCAGGAGCTTTATGGTGAATAGGTTGACTAAATATAACCATATAACTGGTTATAGGAGGACATGTGAATATTCATCAAACGATATGTGATAAGCAAATATTCATGTTACATGTGTTCCACATCCACTTAGGTGTGGATACTTAACATTTACACTAGGTATTACAATTAGGGCCTATTCAAAGGAAGTCTTGGAGGGTGAGCCTCCTGTAGTACACTTGTGATTTGTTCCTCCAGATCAAATTGTCAACAAAAATTTTTATCTGGAAGTTTTCAGAAGGTTGTGTCAAGATCTGCAAAAGAAAGATACAGAGTTGTGGCAAACAGGCAATTGGTTCTTCAACCATGACAACTGCTTGCCCACGCTGCACTGAGTGTTCAGCAGTTTTTGACCAAAAATAGCATGACCCCCATGCACCACCCAACTTATTCATCCATCTGGCCCCCAGATGCTTTTTTTATGTTTCCCAGGATGAAAAAGCCCTCAAAGGAAAACATCTGGCCAATGTGGAAGAGGTGAAACAAAAAAATAGTGGAAACACAAAAAGGCATCAAAATTGATGAGTTCAAAAACCATTTTGTGCAGCGGAAAAAGCATCTTGATAGGTGTACTGCATCAACCAGAGAGTACTTTAAAGGTAATTGAAGTTTAAACATGTAAGAATACACAATTTTTAATAAATAAAAATCCATTTTGGGGGGGGTCCCCACTTGTATGTCGAAAAGGTGAAGCAGTGACACAACACACTTAAGTGTGCAGTCTCTGTAAACTAGCCAAAACCAGTCCATGGTCAGTGAACTTTTTATCAGAAGAAAGTTTCACAAAGTAGTCTCTTGCCTAATCAAAGCTATAGTTGTGGTTTGTGGAATGGGGATGACTCAGTCAGTGTTTGATGTTTGGTGAGCTGTAACTACTTCAATATTGCTTATATATCAAGGCCAGTGCTTGTTTAGCTGGTAAAGGAAAAGGAAAAGAAAAGCCAACCCTGTGTCAATTAGAACATAATTTATCCTTTAAGTGGAGAGCTTGATTTAATGTTTGCCTGGCGTGGCCTTACATCTTACTTATAATTTGATGTCTTATTGCCATAAAATGTCCATTCTATCAGTCTTATGGTCTCTATTTTAGCATTAATGCTGGTTAGTTGTGTCTAAACTGCAAAAGGGAGGGGCTATAACAGGACATGTCTGACCTCCTGGTCGGGAAATCACTTTTTAAGGTTTATCTGGGGTCTCCTTGACCAAGAAGGGGTTTGTTTCATCAGTTGGGGGCTTAGGGTATAATTTTTAGTTTTCATAGCACATTGCAAGAATACTACATAAATTGAAAAAACCAGAAGATCTGTAAAGAGAAAAACTAACCTAATTATAATCTTACATTGTTTGATATCTTAGGTTGACATATTCATAAGCCACTAAATAATTTGGATTTGCAATATATTAAAATGAAAAATGTTCTAAATATTAAAAATATGAAAGGCATATTATTGTTATGTTAATTATCCATTGCTATTTTTAAAAATTACTCTCAAATACGTGGCTTAAAACAATAAGCAAATTGCAATAAGCAATTTATTGTCTAAACATTTTAGTGGGTCAGAAATTTGTCATTAAAAAGTGGGCAAAAGACATGAATAGACATTTCTCTAAAGAAGATATATGGGCAGCCAACAGACACATGAAAAAGTGCTCAGCCTCACTAATCATTAGAGAAATACAAATCAAAACCACATTGAAATACCACCTAACCCCAGTAAGAACGGTCATCATTGACACAACTAACAACAGATGCTGGTAAGGATGCAGAGAAAAAGGAATGCTTCTACACTGCTGGTGGGAATGCAGACTAGTGCAACCTCTTTGGAAGACAGTGTGGTGATTTCTAAAAAAGCTAGAAATTGATCTTCCATATAACCCAGCAATCCCCCTATTGGGAATATACCTGGAGGAACTCAAAAAGATACCTGCACACGCATGATTGTTGCAACTCTAATTCACAATAGCAAAAACATGGAACCAACCATGCTGCCCACTGAAACTGGACTAGATTTATAAAATGTGGTACATCTACACAGTGGAATATTATGCAGTCATAAAGGAGGACAAACATATGGACTTTACAACAACTGAATGGATTCAGAGTTTACCAAACTCAGTGATCTATCACAGAAACAAAGAACAGAGTACCATATGTTTTCACTCATAAGTGGACCTTCAACAATTATCACAATACTATAAGAAAGGGATTGGCATTAGTGGGAAACTGCCAGGGGAGGAAGGGTGGAATTGGCAGTTGAGGTAAACTGCCAGGGGAGGGAGGGCACACTTCATCAATAAGGATACCTGCATCATTAACATTTGTATGCCCAACCCTGAATTATACCCCATATCTTCAAAATAAAGAAAAAAGAAATTTGGGAGAGAACTAGTCCAGTAGTTTGGTTCAGGGACTCTTGTGAGGTTGAAGTCAGATGTCGGCTAGGGCTGCAATCATCTAAATGCAGGACTGGGACTGGAGGATCTGCTACTAAGATGGCTCACTCACAGAACTGTTGATAAGAGGCTTCAGTTTCTGATTACTTGGATTTCTCCATAGGGCTGCTTGAGTATCCTCACCACCAGGAAGTTAACTTTCCCCAGAGGAAGTGATCCAAGAGAAAGAACAACAAAGATGGGAGCCACTGTGATCTTTTGTATAAGTTCTGCTTTATTTTTTTCTGCACTGAGATTTTTTTCTGCTCATCAATCTCTGTACTTCATAACTTCTGTTTGTTTTATTCTATTCATTAGAAATATCACTAATGTTAGCCTTTAGCCTATACTCAAGGAGCGTAACATCTCCCGAAGGGAAGTGTATCAAAGGACTTGTGGACATATTTTTAAAATCTCATAATTGGTAAATCCTTCAAATTCCAAAAAAAACTCATTTGGTTTTGCCTCCCCTCTCATTCTCATTATTGTCATTAAGCAATCTGGACCTTGTTCATTCACAGGTAAATAGTCAGCTGCTAAAAGCCTAGTATCACTTTGGTTCTTGTATTTAAAGAATTATGGAAGAAAGAAAAGTTAGACATACTTGTGACTTAGCACAAAATGTAGTCCATTGTTTAAATAAAGGATTGGAAATATTAGTTCCCTATTTCCTTCCTAGTCTAATTTTATGTTTTTCTCAATGATAACTGATGAACTATTTTTGAAAAGAAAGATCTACTTTTTATTAACCAGTAAAAATGTAAACTTTTCCCAAATTTAACCCAGCCTGAGCTAACTTGCTTGTATCTGTCGGAAAGTATTATTTTCATTTGAGAAAAATATTCATTTTTCAAACTAAAAACTATTTTTCAAGGAGATATTAGATTGGAAAAAGAGGAGAATGACAATTTTCCACCTGTGAAAATTACCTGTCATTGGCATGAAGAGATATGATGTTTGAAAAGAAAACATTTATTTTGACATTTTCCCCAGGTGGAGAAAATTTTCTTCTATCCCATCCTTTAAACATGTAATCCACATCAAGAACTATAGGCAGCTAGCTAGGAAAACATCTTCAGTGTATATATCCTTGATTTGTTTTCAGATATGCAAACTACTTCTAATGTTGAAATTCGCTTTTTCCTGAAAGTTAGCAATGTTTATAGTATCTTTTCTTACTACAAATAGGTAGCTGAAATTCTCAAAGAAAGGTTAAAACACATAACCATGCATAATGTAAAAGGTTTATTGACAAATTCTAAATTATAAATATGCTAGAAATTTTGACATTGAATAAATTAAACATCATAATATTAAATAAATCTAGTCATAAGAAAAAGTGAATGTCATATCACCATGATCAAGAGAACAAGGATGACTAACCAGCTTGTTCAGTTTTCAGAATTTTGATTCAAATTGAACCTATTTGGTGTTCAATGTTTAGGACAGAAGAAAAAGAAACCACAATCCAAGTACTTAAAGAAAAACACCTGCCATGCTCTCCCTTTGTATTGTGGCTTAGAATTTAAAAAAAGAAAAAAAATGCCTGGAGCAAAATCTATGTTTAGCTTCATTGTGGGCTAGCATAGAGTCAATGAGAGATCACTGATATGAATTTTTGAGGTGTCAAAAAATATTATAGAAAAACAGACTCTCCTAGAGCATCTTTACATGTCACTGCGTTCTAAGCTTGAGAGAAATGGAATGAGATCAGAATTACACTTCTTCCATTGTTCACCTTTGCCTCTGAGCAATTAATCTCTATGAGATGCTACTTAAATACAGAAAGCTTATGCCCAAAAGGTAAAACCAAAAGTCACTTTTTCTTATTTTTCTTCAAGTACTTGGATTGTGGTTTCGTCTTATACATCTGTATAACATTAGTCATAGATGAGACCCTGAGGCAATATACATAGTGCATCACTAGGGTCTCAACAATGGCCCTGCTGCACCCTAGAGTGCTGTTGGTGAACTCCTTGGGAAGTTTTTGTTTACCACACTGTCTTTCAGGGGAAAATGGTGGGTACAATTCTCACATTTAGTGAGCAAAGCTAGAGACCCTTACTTTCTGAAATTCACCATAAAGTCCAATACAAGGAAGAAAAGTAAAGCACCCCATATGGCTTCTGAATGTCCCAAATAGACATAAGTGAAAAGACCGCATATAATGATCAAAGTCAAGAACCTAAATCCATCTCACATAGGAATAAAGCATCTTTTGCAAAGTTTTAATACACACTGAATTTTTCAGGATTGCAATTACCGCATAAATAAATAAAAATATTCTAGCGTGCTTTGTTCAGGAATTTATCAAGAGTTTCATCTTTGGAAAAACTGTGTCCTTTACCACCATGCTGCTCCTGGTACACCAGTTGCCTCTACAAGGAGTCTGTGTCAGCATGCACATGTCACTGTGGCATCCAGTGATTCTACGGTTAATTAGAGGTACAAGTAGCAGACTGCTTCAAGACATCTTCGAATATGGTCCTACCTGAGCATTTAAACATTAAATAATGAAATAATGTGCTGGTAATTATTTTTAGTTTAAATTACTTTCCTTTTATTTATCTTTAACTTTATTACAGTTAAGTATATTCCTATTTTTATTGAAACAGAATATATTATGAGGAGAATTTATTTCAATAAATCATAAGAGCTATTTCTTTTTTTTTTTTTTTTTTGAGTTGGAGTCTCACTCTTGGCCCAGACTGGAGTGCAGTGGCCGCTCCCAGCCACCGCAGCCTCGACCTGCTGGGCTCCGGGGATCCTTCTGCCTCAGCCTTCCAAGTAGCTGGAACTACAGGCGCGCGCTACCACACCCAGCTAATTTTTGATTTATTGTAGAGATGAGGTCTCGCCAAGTTGCCCAGGCGTGTCTCTAACCCGCGGGCTCAGGCAATCCACTCACCTCAGCCTCCCCAAGTGAGGGATTACAGGCTGAGCCACCGAGCTTGGCTATAAAAGCGATTTCAAAGTAATTTTTGTTAAAAAAAAATATATATATATTGAATCAGGAAAGGAAAATCACTGTCGAAGGGGTCAAGAATTTGAGAGTCTGTTGGTTTCTAATTCTAGTGTACAGGGGTATTTATTAAGTGTAATTTGACTAAATTTGTTCCCCATATAATCTCTGTCTTTCTCTCCGTGTGTGTGTGTGTGTGTGTGTGTGTGTGTGTGTGTGTGTGTGTGTAGTCCTACAAATATTCTTGAAGTTGGCTTTTTGGTTTCTTAATCAGCAAGGACTAAAGGTCAATATTTTATTCCCAAATCTTTCCATCTCAGGGTGAAAACCTTCTTCAACATGTGACCAGATTGTTGCTGAAGACCATTTCTCCCAGTCATCAGCTAAATAATAAACTCTGGTACTCAGGAAAGCAACAGTGAGAAGCTAAATTTGTGTCTCCTAACAGATGTTTTCAGCTGGGAAAGCACTGATGCATTTCATGCAATCTTTTTCAGAGCAAATCACAAGCATTTTTTTCAAGCTCTGATCTATAATCACAGGCTCAGTTACTAAAATATGGAAGAAAACAAAGCTAGAATAAAAAACTCTGCAGTTAATGCTTCACAGCATGGGCTATAGCCAAAGAGGAAAGCAGAATATTAGTTGTCTGCTTTCCATTCATCAGTGAGCTGCAATTTACTTTTAATCCAGGCAGGGTCATTGAGTACATACTATAGAAGAAACAGGCACATTCCATAGAATGGTTTGGGACAGCATTGTCAATATTAAGTTCTTAAAGAATTCAGAGCAGAGTTAATAACATATACTGAACTTTAAATCTCAAAAGTGGAGAAAGGAAAAAGATATTAGAAAATTCTAGTGTCCAGATTTTTTGTAAGAAGAAAAAGTTGGCTGTGTTATCTGGTAACATTTAAGAGAGTCATAAAGTAGTGCAGATCCACAAAACATAATTCCAGCAATGTATTTCCCCAAGGAATTCAACCAAAGTGTTCTATCAATAAAATAGCATGCAAGAAACACGATTCTACCTTTCAAGCACTAAACTAAAACAAATATTTATGTGGCAATATGGCCTGCAAATTTCAGCTGGTAAAATAAACCACAGAAAAAACACTTACAATGAGTTGATTTTAAGAATTAAAAAGTATGTTTTAATTTAAAAGTATTTTGTAGAAATTACTTCATCAATATTCAGAAAATTATTTTAAAATGCTCATTCCATAGTAGGTGAAGGAAAACATATAAAGACAGGAACTGGACTGGCATGGGTACTGCAAAAGTTGATATATTTTTGTCAGCTTTGAATCATAAATATCTATAGTTCTTGAGAATCAAACTGGAGGGATTCCAGTCTGTCTTCACTGGTCATATATTCTGGTAAATCTGATACTACTACATTCATATAAGCAACTCATTGAGACTTTAAAGAGGCCTCTCAAAAAATGTCTTGAGATGTGATTTAGTGCTTTCTATCAAGTAAAATTTTTTTACATCACTTTTTTCTGAATCATTCATGTTTGTGCCTTCTGGAGCTGTTTTTGGCACCATTTTATGTGTCCTGGTAGAATGCTGTAGATTATGAAACAAAAGGAGTAACCATATATACAAGCTGCCAATGTGTTAATTGTATCCTTTCTTATCAAGTGCTTTGTGTCCATTATGTAGATGCAGAGTAAAGGACAAGAGAGGTCAAGTGGTAGGGAGGTGGACTGTGAAAGCATATCTGGTTATAAGACCACATGGACCTGGGAAAGTACCACACGAAGGTTTCTTTCTCCAATTTGGGTCATGTTTATACCAGTAACTTACAAAATAGGTGAAGAAAGCTCATTTGCTGAATACAGCAAGCAAAGAAGAAAATGAAAACACCTCCCCACGTCTCCCATCCATCCTCACCCCCATGACCATGACTAACTGAAATTAATGTTCATAATCTACCCAGAGGACAGGAGGATACATCTACTATGTGGCTTCTCCATTTTACTATCCCACAAAAGACAGAACAATAGGGTTGTGAGTCAGGGCCTCAAATAACAGGAGTGGGGTTAACTTTTGTGTGGTGCAGTTCCTCCAAATTTCCTATATCCAACAGTTATATCTCCTTTGCTTATTTTCTTTCAATGCTTAGTCAGAAGATTGAGAGTGGGGTGAAAGACTAATTATTCTTGGCTTACTTTCTTAATTCTCTCTAGTAAAACTACACTTGGAAAATTCTTCTTGTTAGATCTAGCTAGCTGAAATAAAGTTATCTGTACTTTATAACATATTTTAAATCAAAATATACACCTAACTATAAATAGATCCGTATTTTTCTTTGATTTTTTTCCAAGAGATATAATTCTAACAATATTTTGTGGAAACTTCTCCCTGTATAGACTGACACTTTTTTCTCCCTTTTTCCTCATGGACTAACCAGAAACACATCTTTAAGAAATTCACTATACTGTATTGCAAGTAATCTCTCAGCTTTAGTTTCTTCACCTGTGAATGGAGAGAATAATACTCACTTCATAGAATTCTTGGTGAGAACTGAGTCAATGAATGTAAAATGCTAAATACAGAAAGGGATAGATAGTGAATTCTCAATGTTAGCTTCATCATTGTTGTCATCTTCTTCACCATCAGCATCATTCTGCTAGATGCATTCATTTTGCACCTCCAGATATATTTCTACCTTTCTATAAATACATTGTGCTTTGCCCTTGGAGGCTGACCTTGTCTTCTGGCTTCGAGTTTGGTTCCACCAACCAGGAACTCCAAAAGGAAACTGGGGAAAGGTCACTCTATAGCTGCCTCACATCATTAAAATAAACCCTTTCTAGAAAATTCTAATTTTAGTGTGCCACCTGTTTCCTAATAGAACCCTGACTCATAAATTCATTTTTATAATTATTATCTTCATTGAAAAGTTTAACATTATGAAAGAAAAATTGTATAGATAATTATATGAATGTATAAGTTTTTATCCATGTTTATCCTTTGAGGACAGAGTCAAACTGAGTAAAATTTTCCTCTATTCAGGCTCAATTATCACATAAGTCTAAATTATGATTTCAGTCAAGCAAGAAATAAAGTACTTTAGCTGATGTTCCAGAAGGGTACAGTTTTTATAAATGTTTAAGATGGAATTTAATATAAGCCTTTAATCTGGTAAACGTTCTTCCTTACTGACTTCTTTTTAAATGCCTAAGGTGGCTATTTTCATTGTTAATTTTGGATGTTTAAGACAATGACAGTTCATTCTCTCTGCATCCTACTCAAAATATTGATACCACACACCTAAAATTCAATTTATTGTTATTTTATTTTTATAATATTTTTATTTACCGTAACATTTTTCTAATATATACCTATTGATGCAATTATCTGTATCCAACCTCACATGAAAAGAACAGTCCTAGATAAGAAATCAAGAGACTTCATCTCTGCTTCTGACTCTTCTAGTTTGTGTCCATTGTTACACAGATGTCCTTCTAAGGGGGTTTTCTCACTACCCTGTACTACTAAAGAAGAATATTTTATGACATGCTTACCTTCTTGGATTATTTTAAAATTAATATAAAATAATGTAGGTGAAAGTATTTTGATATGCTTAAAATTATTCACAAGTATGAGGAGTTTTATAAAATATGTACCATATATCAAATGAAGCTATCCTACTTTATTTGGGTGAGAAAAAATGATAACTGTAATTCTCTTTGTTTCAAAGCACATTTAAGCAATTTCATGCATCTGAATTAACAGGAAGAAGAAATAATTCAAGCACATGTAACTGACAGAATTTAAGTGGGAATTGCTTGATCCATCTCTAAAAGAAGTTTTGCTGAGTGTTAACTATTACAACAAAAGCTTTAGAGTGAATTTTCTCAATTTCTGTTTCCAGTTTCTCATTGTTTTCAAGAGAAAACAAAAGAAAATATAAACAGGTTGGCCTGAAAAATCAGGAAAGATTTTTAAAACATGGTAATTCAATGGAACAAAGCTAAGAATATTTTTCTCTACCATGTCTCTACCCGCTGCTACAACTGAGTGCAGTAGTATATTCCAATAAACAGAACCAAAGAAAAAATAAGTAACATACTTAGTCCATTTGTATTGCTGTAGAGCAGGCATCCCCGAATCCCAGGCAGTGACTGGTACCTGTCTGTGGCCTGTTAGGAAATGGGTTCCAAGGCAGGAGGTGAGGCTGGTTAGCCAAGCTCCACCTTCTGTCAGATTAGCAGCAACACTGAATTCTCATAGGAGCACAAACCCTATTATGAATTACAAAAGTGAGGGATCTAGGTAAAAGGACATAACATGGATTTAATATACCCAATGAGCAACCATTTCAACATTGCCTAAATCTCATGTGTTTCTAGCCGTTCACTTAACTTACCCTCTAATCACTAGCCAAGGACAGAACTGATGTCTCAGAGGTGGCTATTGATCATTTTACTACCCCCCTCCCCAGCTTGTTTTGTACTAATTAGCTTTTCTATTTCAAGTATTTACCTCTACCCACAAGACCCAGGTTAAAAAAATCAGCCTTTCATGACCTACATGACACAGACCCCATCACCACGAGGCAACAATCTTGTGACTAACCCACTCATCTGCTTGCTGTCTATTGCCTGATGTCAGTATCTGCACTTACCCGCCCCTTTGTGGAGCAGCCCACCACCCAATCACCTTAAGGACTTTTCCCCATCAAAAGGAAGGATTAAAAGCATTCAACCTTGAACAGCTATTTGCCATTGCTCTACTAAACTCTGGTGTGGTCATTTTGAGCTATGGCCACCAAGGTGTTTTCTAAACTTTGGTCTATCTCCTACCTTGGAGAGATAAATCTCCTTTCTCTTCTCTCTCTACTTTACTTTCTAAATAAACAAAGGGAGCGACAACCCCCATTCATCCCTCCCCGCTAATCAACACAGGAAACTGCCCCTCTGGCCTGTTTTAACATTGCAAAGCAAGAAGGCCCCCTCAAGCCTGTCTTAATGTTGAAAAACCGGAAGGCTCTGCTCTAACCATCCCCCCCACCCCCCAGCTCACAAAGGGAGGAAAGGAAGGTTATGCTCTAATACCAGGCTGGCTCACAAAGGTGGGACCAGAAGCCCCCCCACCCAACTTCCCAAGGAGCCATAGCCCCTAAGCTCGCAAAGGTGGAAATAGAAGACCAAACTGACTTCTCATAGAGCCCTTTCTGCCCACCCTCTGGACTCAGCTGCTTGCAAGAAATTTTCTACTCCCAACCCCCTTACACTGTGCACATGTAAAAGACCTTCCCTGATTCAAGTCAGAGTGATGCCACTTTGGTGTCAGCCCAGGCACTTTAATAAACTCCTTTGCCTGAACATAGTATGCTCCTTTTTTCAGCAAATCTTATAATTATATTTTCTAATCTAACTTCTGTGCAATTCTTTGCATCTTTCATGTGGCACCAAATCACATATCAGACATCCACACCCCAGGCAGGTCTGACCTAACATTCTGAAGGTTCCCACCAGGAGTGTGACCTAACACTAGGTTGCACTCCGCTTAGCTCCTTATGAGAATCTAATGACTGTTGATTCCCATCCTCCCCTCCTTGGTCTGTGGAAAAATTGTCTTCCATGAAACCAGTCCCTGATGTCAAAAAGGTTGGGGACCACTGTTGCCTGAGGCTGGGTATTTACAAAGAAAAGAGGTTTATCTGAATCACAGTTGTGCTGACTGCACAAGTAGCATGGTGCTAGCAACAGTTTCTGATGAGGGCTTCAGGAAGCTTCTATTCATGGCAGAAGAGGAAGTAAAGCAAGTATCACATGGTGAAAGAGGAGGAAAGACAGAGAGGAAGGAGATGCCAAGCTCTTTTTAACAGTTAGCTCTTATTTCACGTGGATGACACTAAGTCATCCATGAGGGATCTCCCTTATGACCCAAACACCTACCAGTAGACCTCATATCCAACATTGGGGATCAACTTCAACATGACATTTGGAGGGGACAAATATCCAAACTATATCAAACACCCAGAGAAAAATGTGCCCAATTTTGTTCTTGGATGGAATGTAAGACTTTACTTATATATAAAATGAATATTTGCATTATATGTACAAGTTTACAAAATGGACTTACGTATTTGAGTTCAAATCATCACACATATATGCTGTTGACTTCTTTAAGCCTCAATTTCTTCATTCAAACTGCATGCATTCATTGAACACCTACTGTGTGCCAGGCAATCCCTAAGAAATAGAAATTCTGTGATAAATTTTTATCTTATGAAGTCCTTAGACATATGGAGATTGATTTCTAGTAGTGGAAAACAAAAGATAAACTAATTAACGGAAAAGGTAATTTTAGATAGTGCTTAGAACTGTGAAAAAAAATTGGGGTAATGTGATCAACAGTGCCTGACTAGAGGGATTAACTAAGATTGGGTGGCAGTCTAGGAAAGCTTCTCTGAGGAAGTAACATTTGATTTGAGAAGTGCATAAAAAGACAGAGCTAACCAAGGGACAATCTGGAAGCAGAAGATTCCAGGATAAGGAAACAAACAAACAAACAAACAAGCGAAAAGAACCAAAACCTGGAGGCAGGGTTAAATTAAGCATGCTGGAGTAGAGAAGGCTAGTATAAATAAGGGACAAGGGTGTGCTATAGGAGATAAGAAAGGTAGACAGAGGAAAGTCCATGGACTTTATGAGCCATGATAAGGGATTTGCATATTATTTCAAATGCAAAGTTAGGCCAATAAAATGTTTTAAAGGTGATAAGTGGCATCCATTCAATTAAACAATATTTATTTAGCACCATAAATACACCAGGGATTGATCAAGGTTGAGGATTTTGTAACTAGACAAAAATTCCTGTCCCTGACCTATGGAGATATTCCTCTAGCTGCTGTAGAGAGGATTTACAAGCAACAATATGGAAAGCTGTTGGGTCCTTAGAGTTTTAATTAAAGCAAGAGATGGTGCTGGTTTGTCTAGGATAGCAACAGGGGCAAAAAAATTTATTTAATTATAGGTTTTCTGGGAGCACTACATCATCTAACATTATGCTACCACATAGCAAATGACCCCAAAATTATAAATATTAGTACTACAGAACAGCAAGGGGAACATTCTAAATTTCACTGATTATAGGGATAAGAAACAGCCACCATTCATTGGTTCCAGAAGAGAGGAACAGAAACAGCAAATAACTGGCTATTTATTAACAGTATCTGGCACAGGCAAGCAAAGAGTAAGAAGTGACAACAGGAAGCCTTTACACTTGGCCAATGATTTCTCAGCACCATTTATTTTTCTTTGGATAAAGGAAAAACATAGGGTGGAGGAATGAAAAAGGATCTAAAGACTGGAGTCCTGTGATTAACAATATTTCAAGGGCTTATTTGTGTCTAAATTGTTGTTTAGGAAAATATAATAGTTAAGATTTTTTTTCTGCTTTATATCTTTTCAGTATATATATATAGTATCTGCTATATATAGTGTATATATAGTGTATATATACACACACATACATATTTACAACTGCATATATATATGTTTATTTATTTTGCTGAACTATTTCAGATAAGTTACAGATGCCACCATCACCCCAAATACTTCGGCATAATATCCTAAAACTAGAGACAAGTTCCCACATAACCACAATAAAATTATTAAAGGTATTAGCAAAATATTAAAAAATTATTAATATCACTACAGTATAACCCATATTAAACTTCCCCTGTTACTATAAAAGTGATTTTATAGCAGTTTTTAAAAATCCAAGGTCCAGTTAAAATTCCACATGGTATCTGGCAATTAAATTTCTTTCAGTTTAAGCTGATAATTCTCTTTGAAAAAATCATGACATCGAAGGTTGCAAAATTCTGATTTTAAGTATATCATTTATTCTATACTTACTGCTATTTTTAATGGATCTTTATTTTAAACTATACAAATGTAGCAATATATATTTTAATATCAAGATAATCTAAAGAAATGAATATGACTGATTTTTCTATAAAACAGAGAAGATTCCTGTGATGGAAAAGTTATTAGCAAGGTAAGGGATGGACAAAGAAAAGTTGAGTATTGAGGTCATCAGTCAAACCCTTGAACCCCACCACTTCTGGAGTAGGTCTGCCTCCAGATTTCAGCCAGGTTAACCAGTAAATTCCCTTTCTAGTAAAAACCACATTGAGTTGGGTTTCTATCTTTTGCAATTGAATTATCTGGTTAATAATACATTTCTTAAACTTAACAAAGTTTAGACTAAATTCGGTCTTTGGTCTAATTTCCTTAGTTCATACATTTAAAAGTTAAACTCCAGAGAAGTTCTGAAAACAGGGAGATGGCACAGATAGTTAGTTGCAGCGTCACAACTAAAACCAGATTTCTAGAATCCCCGTTTAGTGCTCTCTTCTTTTCCTTACAGTTTGACTTCAAGGTAAATATACGAGGGAGGACACCAAAACAACTGGAATTTTCCTTTGGAAGGTGGGCCCCTTGTAGTACAGGCTTTTCCCACTAGGTACTTGTTCTAGGAACCCAGTGGTATCAGCATACCAACTAACATTGTTGATAATTTTTTTTAGAGATTTTTTCAATCATTTGCTCATTTCATGATGGGTGATTTACCAATGCACCTGCCCAAACTGTGCTGATTATTCAGCAGTTTTTGATCAAAAACAGCATGACCCCTGTGCCCCACCCTCCCTATTCACCTGATATTGTCCTCAGTGGCTTTTTAAAATATGTTTCCGCAGATGAAAAATATCCTCAAAGTGAAATGTTTTGCTGATGTGGAAGAGGTAAATCAGAAAACGGCAAAAGTACTAAAAGTCATCAAAATTGATGAATTCAGAAACTGTTTTGAGCAGTGGAAAAAAAATGCCTCAATAGATGTATTGCATCAAACAGACAGTACTTTGAAGGTGACTGAAGTTTGAACAGGTAAGAATAAATACACAATTTTTTATAAATCAATTCTGGGGTTTTTTGAGTCCCCCTCATATATGTAGTGTGTGAATCATAAGCATTAAGCACTGACTAATTAGATTTTAACTAATATTTGTGTAAGCAAGCAAAGAAACAAGGTAACAAACATTTTAGGCTGAAAATAATATATCTAATTTTTTTAAGCCTAGTAACTCCTATAATTATTGGAGCCTTTAATATCTTAGTAACAACCAAGTTCAAAATCCTCCAACCAAGGAAAGTATAAACTTTACTATAATGCAATTCATGACATGGGATTCCTTGGAGATAAATGCCTTACAATAAATTGACTATTCTATTTTCTATGATTTCTATCTGCAGATATATTTTATTCTTCTGGGAATTTTAACTTAATGAACCTTTATGTTATTAGCTATTAACAACATAACTGATTCAGATATTTGCTATTTTAAGGAGAAAAAATTTAAAAGATATATGTTATGCTTTCAGAAACATCTGTGATATTACAATTTTAATTCCCTAATATTGTATATCTCTTTTCTTTAACCTGAGTTACTTATTTGAAACATAGATTTTGTAAATTCTGTAGTCATTTTCTTGTGTTAATTTCTCCAAGAACTTTGTGAAAAACATAATATTCTGAAACACTCATAAATATACTAGCAATCTGTAAATCCAGTATTTATGTCAGACTCAGAAATAACATCATTCCATTCTGGCTGCACTAGGGAGTGATATGAAAACGGCCATTTATTTTGTTTTGTCATTTTCCTGAGTAGGCTACCCGCAGGGTACTTAAATAGTTGATTTTCTTTATCACCATCTCTCTAGGTTAACAACTAAAATATATTCAGCAACCAAGAAACTAAATAGGTTATTTATGTTTCACTTGTCAAACCTCTATTTCCAAATATTCCCTGAGCCAGATTTGGGGAGGAGGTAAAGGTAGGGTGGGGATATTTTATATATATTTAATTTGTAATTCTAAAGAAGTGTAGTTCTTTGTGGGGTTTTTTTGTTTGTTTTGTTTTGTTTTCTGTTAGTTTTGCTAGGCCTCTACAATGTTAGCAATAATGGCAACATCGTGTTTTGAATGTTTTCCGTGGAATCCCCACAGGGTCAAATGGCTAAACTAAATGACTTCATAATTTTCCAGTAGGAGATTGTGGCATATGATGCTCACCCATATAATAAAATGTCACTACTGCTCTGCCCACTGTTCCCCATCCCAAATCACACTACCATATGCAACATCTACAACAGATGACATGTCCCTGGAACAAGACCAGACCACCTCTTTATCTTAGGTTGGCTTTATCATTTTTTAAAGCTGTCCACCAAGAACTCCCTTTATCTAGCAAAAAAGTAAAATTAGACTATCTGAAGGATAAGAATTTCAGCTTAATTACTTTTTTGTTATGTAAGTATTCAATCAGCAAAAGCTTCATGTCAGTTGTTTCTTACTCACTTTTTTTTTTTTTTTGAGTTGGAGTCTCACTCTGTCGCCCAGACTGGAGTGCAGTGGCCGCTCCTGCTGGGCTCCAGCAATCCTTCTGCCTCAGCCTTCCAAGTAGCTGGAACTACAGGCGTGCGCTACCACGCCCGGCTAATTTTTTTGACTTATTGTAGAGATGAGGTCTCGCCAAGTTGCCCAGGCGGGTCTCGAACCCACGGGCTCAGACAATGCACTCACCTCAGTCTCCCAAGGCACGGGATTACAGGCTGAGCCACCGAACCCGGCT